>MU225606.1:117367-144117 GCA_018584345.1 Thuja plicata | reverse complement strand
CCTCAAAGATGAATGTAGTAGGCTTTTCTTTTCTCCTTAAAGAGAAAATCATGATTTTGGTTTTGGTAATGTTCACCTGCATCCCAACCTCCTGGCAAAAGCTCTCTAAGGCCCTTAAATGATCTCTTAATTCATTTATCTTTATATACAATGTGGTTCTATTCCCTTAATTCTTTCTTTTTGGTTCTATTCCCCTTCGATCCATCTCCAATATACAATGTGGTCCCTTATATATAGTATTTCCAAAGGTCGTGCTCTTTGGAATATGCACTATATTATTTTATTAATAATATATTATGTTACACGAATAATAGTTTATAATATATTATTATTTTATCTATTTATTTATTATTTATTATTAATTATTATTTTATTAATTATATATGTTATATATAATATTATATTATATTTTATCAATTATATTATTATAATATTGTTTTATTTCTTTGTTAATAATATATTATTGTTATTTATTGTTAATTAATAGATATTATATTATTATTAAATTCTATTCTCGAAGTGGGGACATTACAGTCCTTGTGTGTTCTGGAGCACCATAGTGTTAGTAATGTACATAAATATTGTCATAGATAACCAGAAATTGGTGGAGAAGAATGCATATGGTATATTTGGAGGTCTCGGGTCTTTTTCGAGAGCGTTGGAGATGATTTTAGTTATCTACACAAAAACTGCTACGGATGATTGTTTTGGTGAACAGTCTATCAGACTAAATTTTTCTTTTTGATTTGCATTGTGGCACATTGACATATTTTTCCTTGCCTCACTTTTGAGCTCCGATCACCAATAAGAATAAGATTTAGGTGGTATCCTTGATCTCTAAACTCAGATGCTCTCATCTTTTTGTACTATTCATTTCAAATCCTACCTACCCTTGTATACTTCAGGACCACTAATAGTGGCCAATTCGATGATAACCATTATAGAAGGCGATTTTGCGACCCAAAACCATATTCAAATCACTTTGGTGTGGATTCACATGTTGATGTGAATACAAGGAAAGCATGAAGATTGATTAAGACAACAAATTCAAATGAAGTGGGAAAAGGAGAGTTGTTGCTTACATACTACGACTAGTCACCTATTCCTTGGATGCCATTAATGTGATGGTTTTACTTTATCCACAGCTACCCATGATTTGTGCATAGATCTAGGTTGTTTTGGTGGGATCTCTTATCCATCGATGCAATTGATATAAAAAACTGGGATGTATTTTGGTAGCATTATAAATTATTTTCCGAATCAAAACCCTAGTTGCTATCATTTGAGCACTAGTGTTTGGATAATTAGATTTGAGGACTTCAAATGCAAAAGAAGCCACATGTTTGAAAACCTTTTGGTTTCACAAGGTAGAAAATGAAACACCTTTTGTTGGTTGCTTGATTTCATCGAAGGTAAGGAATGAGCTCTCATGGTCATGGACTATAGCTACATTGACTTCATAGGATTTGTTGTTTGCTAAAGGATTTGGTGAAAAACTATACACTATGTACATGTAGACCTTTCTTCTTTCAAGGGTACCATGTGTTAATGCGTGTTTTGTGACACTTCTCAATATAGAGAAAAATACCAAGTATTCTATCCTGTATTGAATAAGAAAACTTCAAATGCTAAACAATGTGACTATGTATGATCAATTAAGGAAACCCCAAGGTTTACACTTGGAAATAGTGATGTGTTTGATACTTAATGAATTGATGTGATATTGCTGGTAACACACAAAGGGACTTACACAATCATTCCTGGATATAATGAACTCGTTTCCCTCAAAGCAACAGGAACTTGAATACTAACTTGAACTTTGAATAAAAGAAAAAGGTTAAGGATTTAGATAAAGATAAAGATAAATGTTATTAATGTCCATCAAGTGACCACAAATGGGTCAAAGGGACTGAAGAGCTGAAAAAGAGAGCAAACAACAGCAGGAACCAAATGGTGTCCAGAGAACAAAACAAGAGCAGCAGAGGGAAGGAAAAGATTGCAAACCAGGTCCTCAGAGAACACGGGGAGGGTGGGAGGGGCGGAAAGGCAACCCCAAGCCATCGAACATCTAGGGAACCGAAGTGACAGAGAAAAACCCCAAAACCGAAGGATAACTTGTAGAAGTGATAGGGGCGGTGTCGACGACGCTGCCTCTGGACGTGACCCACCTGACTCGAAGGAATGGATCTCTGTGAGTAGGATCTACAGTGCCTCACGGACCTGGGAAGAGGAGGCAAGGCAAGGTGCCTTTTTGTACCATGCACCGTCCTAGGAAAGAAAGATGTAATGAGTTGATCGGTCAAAGGGCGCAAGGGGTGCTGAAAAGAGTGATCTCGCAGACGGATGGCCTCTTGCAGATAAAGAGCAACGCACCTTTGATCCATGTACTTGAAGAAGAGAGAGATCGAGCCTCCCTGAAAAGACAATAGAACTTGCCTCTGATCTCATAGTAGATAGGACAATAGAAGATACAGTGCTCCTTCGACTCCACCTCGCTGAGACTACAAAGCTGGAAAATCCTGTCACATCTGTCTAGCAGGTGGTCAGTCTCAACACGAAGATGATGGGAGCCCACTCTGAACGAACCCAAGGGAATTCTAAGGGAGTGTTGCCAATGAAGAGAGGTGTAGAAAGGACGAACAATGATGCCATCCTAGATTTTCAGAAAATGCTCAGCATAGAAAGCCATCTTCGGGCGAAGCCCCCCATGGGGGTTGACCCAGGTGGTGTGAATGTACTGCCTGTAAATATTTTCCCTAATGCACTTGTTCAGCTCCTTCTTGGGGGCGAGGAGGTGGGGAGGGGTATCCAAAGAGTACTAGAATGGGGGAAGACGATCAATCTCAATCCCGATAGTACTTAGAAGTGCCGCAACACCAGCAAGCTAGTAGCGAGACTGACTGGAAGGAGCATCTAAAAGAACAAGGGACTTAGAGGAGTAGTAGGCGAGGTAGGGAAACCTCTGGCGACAATAGAAAGGTTATTAGCATAAAGGAAATACAGAGTAATAAAACATACAATTAACTATACCAACATACTCATTCATTAATAACAGAATACCAGAATACCATGGTGGCGAAGAAATGTTATTCTTTCTTTATTACCAAAAACATGAGAGACACAACCATATACCAAAGTTCTTATATAAAAGTCGGTTGGTTGGGACAACCAATGGACGCATCCCCTCGCTTCCTAACTACCCACTCCCAACAAAGCATAACTACTACTAATTACAATATCACTTGATTACGTACTTGTGATGACCCTATTTTTAGCAGGTTGTGGCAGTGACTTGGTCAGCTCATCATCGTGACCCTCGTGAGTTGAT
Source organism: Thuja plicata (assembly GCA_018584345.1). Classification (NCBI taxonomy): domain Eukaryota; kingdom Viridiplantae; phylum Streptophyta; class Pinopsida; order Cupressales; family Cupressaceae; genus Thuja; species Thuja plicata. Next base: position 140,789 of record MU225606.1, on the reverse strand, counting down.
GCAGGGTTTTGAGGGTCCCAGTTGGCAAACTTGCTATTTTTTGTAAGTCTGGACTTACTATTTTTATTAAGTCAGTTGGTCAGTTTCCTTTTCTGGCAGGGCGGTATCGGTAGTGATAATTCTCCAAACGATATTCAGTTGTGCATTTTCTTGGGCTAGGGACTTACTATTTATAGTAAGTCTATTTTTGGCAGTTGCCATTTTTGGTAGTGCAGTGATGAGCATGTTGGTCAGTCAGTATGGCAAGTGTTGTAGGAATTATCATCAGAATTATATTTGATAATTAATTGTATTAATTAATAACAATATGTTATTAATTAATAATAAGGCGACATTATTATAATAATAATACTTTATTATTATTATAATGATTGAGAAGTTTATATTATGAAGAGCAGTTAACTGATGATGGTTTTTGGAAACTATGGAGACCAAGGTATTATAAATACAGGCTCGGTTGTGAAGAAAGGATATCGAATATTGTTTATTGAAAATTGTTCTTGGGAATTGTTCCTAATTATCTGAGCCCTAGCTGAAGGGTCAAATTAGTTTCTCGAAGACTGATTCTTCTTGAGCTAATAATCAATTGATTGTTGTTGTATAATCAATTGTCTTCAATTGATTGCTGTTGTATAATCGATTGCATTCTTCCTTTGAACTGTTCATCTGTGGCTGAAGGCAAGAAAATCATCTGTGTCTAGAACAGAGGAGTTATTGCAGATTTTCGATTACAGAGTGTTCTGGGTTGGGAAGAGAATAATATTGATCGCCATCTACAGCAGATTCAATTTATCCTAAATAGGAATCTGACTGGCTATGCGACAGCATTTGAGTGGCTGAACCACACGTTTGGGGTGTGACGGCTTGAAGGTAGAACCCCAGCAGACTGCGTGGTAATGTCTAGGCCACGAATTTTATTGTTTGGTATCCGTAGGAGAGCGGAAGGCAAGTTTGAGTATAGCTGTTAGGGCGTATGGAGAGCATTGAGCCGCGCGGAGGATAGAAGGAGCATCCAACGATCACTTTGTGTTCACGTGAAGTCTCCAGGTGGCATTACAGGTTCATTTTAATAATTCAGTCCAAATTTGTAGCAAATCCTTAACGCATTGTATGAGGAATGGATGTATTACTTGTGGTAATGGTTTTTTAAATACATATGCTGGAAATATGCTCGATTGAAGATTGAGATTTGAACAATAGTTTTAAAGTCATTTCGAACTTAGTAAAATTGGCAAAATGAATGGTATTTCCAGAATTTCGAAACATTGAAGTATGATTGTTTGAATGTAAAGATTTACACATTTGAAAAGTTGTGATTATTAAGGTGAAAGAAATTATATATGCTTTTCAAATCCGTCTACAAATCAGTAGAGGAATGTCCTAATATCAAACAAATTAGTTGAAATTATCTACAAATCAGATTAAGCCCAGCGCTAGATTGCTTGCCAACTGTTTGACAAAATGTCAAACGTATGATTTGCATAGAAATTGATGAAAATTAGATGGTTTAAAGATGAGGCCAAGTTAGGCTCATTACAGTACTACAATTAGGCCCCCCCAAAAATAAGTCGTCTTCCAGACGACTACCCAACAGAACTAAAAAGAAAAATCAGACTTCAGAATTGGGTTGTGAAGACATCCCTAGACTTGGAGCTCATTTCCGGAGACGTAAGAGATCCCATTCAGCAGCCTTCTATTTGGCCCGAACTCCTTGGAGTACACGCAATTCATCTATCCTTTTTACTTCTGTTGCTGCTAATTTCTCCTCCAGGGCAGCTTGTTCCATCTTCCATTTTTCTTCCCAAACAACCCTTTCTTCTTTCCATTCCTTTTTCATTCGGTTTGTCAGTTCCTTTTCCTGCTGAAGTTCTAAGTATGTCCTAAATGCTACCTCCATTTCTGCAATGTGTGCATGAGGGGTGGATGTTCCTGTACTAGAGGTGTGATGCATGGGGCTATCCAGCTTTCAACTATTTCTTCCTTCTTGTACCCACTCTGCTGAAATAGGCTCCAATCTGTATGGCATTTTCCCTTCATGAATGTTGCCAAGGATTCCGCTACTCTAACTATGGCCTCGAAATTCTAACTCTTGGCCTGCTTTATAATTTCCTTCGTGGTGTGCTCCATAGCTTGTAACTCCTTGAGAAATCTATCTGCTTTGTCTTCTAATGAGATCATCTCTGAAGGTCCCCCTACCTTATTTTGTATTTCTGTTATGTTTTCCTCTTCTACCTCCATGGAGGGTGGCGAGGGTGGTGGTACCATCGCAACTTCCTCAAGCAGCCTATCTGCTTCTTCGAGCACCGTATCCTCCATCGTAGTATTCTTAACTGATGTGTCTTCCTTTTCAATTCTGAGTCCATTCTTGGTCTTCACGTTCTGAGCATCCATTTTTTCTGCAGCCTGTACCACCAAGGCAACGGAGTGGGCCACTTCTGTGCCTTGTGGTGTGTGCAGTCTTATCTTGTGTCCACACGTTTGCAGACCCTTGAGATCTATCACCTTGGTACGTGTCTGCTGATCTGTAGGAACCAAGTTTGCTACGCCTGGTAAGGAGAGTCTTGTTGCCCCCCAATGAGGAACCTTTTGCTGTTTACTACCTTCTCCCTCTGTACTTGGAGTCTCCTCTTCAGTACGGCTGCCTTTCATGGTACGGACATCTAAATCCCCTGGCGTACTAGAAGTGGTACAGATGCCTTCCTCTGTACTAATGGTGGTACGTCCCTCGTGCGTACTAGGCATAGTACAGATGCTTTCCTCTGTACTCCTGGTGGTACATCCTTCGTGCATACTAGGCATAGTACAGACGCGTTCCTCTGTACTCCTGGTGGTACGTCCCTCCTCCTGATGCATACCTGTTTGGTGAATCTGGGCGTACTCAAGTACCCCACTTGGCAATGGGCCTTTTTCTTGTGGTAAAAAAGTAATATCTCTAGGCGTGCCCTGCAGTCGGATTTCTTCCTCGGAATCTGAAGATGTATCTGTACTAGCCTCACCCCCTTCTGAACCGTCCTCTCCAACCTCCTCCTGGCTTGAACTCTCAACAGATGCTACTCGTTGCTTTCCTGTGGCTGCCTGTCTTGATTTCTTTTTCCGTGGTTCTCCCCCACCTGATCCTATTCCGAAGGTGTCAAGGTGAACCCAATATGTCATCGTTGGTTTGTAGGGTTCCACTCTGTTAGCTGGAACCAAAGATCCTCTATGCTCAACTTCCACCTGAGTACGAACTGCTTCTAGGAATAACGCTATGGCGTGATGTGGCATGTAGAATGCCTTACGCTTCAACTTCATAAATTCGTGTAACCTCTCTGAGAGAAGCTGTGCTCAATTGTACACCTTTCCCTTGTTCAACCCATCAACCACCGGTAACATCCACAGAGCAATATCTGATGTGCGACTGCCAGTTGTATGTTTCTTTTAACCAGGTCAACGATGCATCGCCATTCATCATTCACTATGAAATTTTTCTTTAGACCCCTACTATTCTTTTTGCTGAGAATGCTATCCCACTCTTGTGTGGTGAGATCTTTTCTACACATTAACCCTAGCCACTTCTTTTACTCTTCCACTGTCATGGAGGTTTTTGTCACTTCTTGTCCACGGTTGGGAATGCCGAATACCTTGTTTATCTCTTTAGCCGAGTAAGAGATTGTCAGAGTTTGCTCGGAATACTGGATAACTGACTTATGAGCTTTCGTATCATATCCGGCCATCATGGTTCGTAATATAGTCTCAAACTCCTTTAAATAAAAAATGGGCATAGAAATAATTTTGTCTACTGCTCTACGTAGTGCCTCCCTCAAAATGTGATTGTCTGCTGAATACTCCATTCGTACCCTCCCTGTATTCCTTATAACCTTCCGCGTAACTTTCTTTTGATTCGGCTTTTTGAATTTGCAACATATTGCATTCTAGCTGGGATACCTCAGTCTCCCATCTGCCAGTGAAACAGGCCGTTGAGGGACCTTGTTTCGTCTTCTAAGCACTCCCCTAGCCGAAGCACTCCATCTGGTTCCACTCCTTCCCGGTCTTCTCCCTCTGAATCGGATGTGAGACTGACTTACACACTGGTTCCTTAGATCTATTGTGTACTTTCTCCCATCTATCTCTATGGATAGGGTATTTTTTTTCCAATTATGGGTGGCCTTCACTGTGACCTGCCAACCTCTCCCCAATAACGCATCGTACCCTTTCTTCTCTAGAGTAATCACCACAAAGTCGAGGAGAAACTACTGTGTACCAATCATTACCTTTTGCCCCATCAAAGTTCCTATTGGCTTGATTCCATGCTGGTCTGCCCCTACCAATTGAAATGTGGGTGGCCAGAGTGTAGGTTTCCGTAGTGCCTTCCAAGTCTCCTCCGACAGGACATTCACACTGGACCCTCTGTCCACAATAGTATTTGATAGTTTACATCCCATTATCTCCATTTCGACTACTGCAGGTGTCCTCCCCATTCCTATGGTGAACAGGGTATTGGTCTTTTTTTCTGCTTGGGCTTCCTCTTTCTCCTCCCCCTTAGAGGTTACCTCTTCGCTACTTATTCCTTGTGTTATTGTTACCTGCAGCTGAGGTAGCATTTCTAATAGATCCATAATTTTCACCAGAATGGTGGTCTCTAGTACTTGTTTCATGATGTTTGGTACTGGTCGGTTGTTGGGGCGTTTAGCTGTACTTACTCTCCCTTCCTCTGTTATGTTACTTCTAATTACCTTTTTGGCTTATTGGAATCTTTCTCTCTCTGTAGCTATATTTGGGTATGCAAGTTGCCTGGCCTGCATTCTTGTGATGGCGAATACTTCATTTTCAGGCTCTGCAATGTCGAGCTTGTTCACCCCCTTTTGTCTAGAGCAATTGGCATCCTCATGATTACCAGGCCCACACCATTTACACAACATCCCTTCATTCTGTCCTCCACCGTTCTAGCAATCCCGCGCAAAGTGTCCCCATTCGTTACATCGCCTACATTGAATCATGGGTCTTCCTTTAGAATCATACTAGATTGCTCTCCAGGGTGTGTTGTTAGCGCTGTTGTTGTTGCTTCCCCGTCTATTGCTCCTATACCCTCCAGGTGAAGCTTCTGTATTTGTGTTACGTGGAGGGGTGGAGGTTGGTGTGGGTTTTTCTCCTTGGGTGAAGAATACTTGTGCATTCCGTGCCTTTAGATTGTAGGGACAGTCTTTAATTGTGTGGCCTAACACCTGACAGATGTCACAGAAGGCTTTGCGCGGGCATGTTCCTTTTGTATGTCCTTCCTTTTCGCAATCTGTACACCACAGTTCCCCCCCCCCCTCTTTTTTCTTCCTTACTTCCTGTTACTTCCTTCATTAGCAGCATCATGTTCTTTCTCAAAGCTTGGATGGTCTTGGATTCATCCCCGCTCTCCTCTGAACTCTCACTCCCACTTCCCTATCTCTTAGCTTTGGAGGTTTTTTTCTCACTTTCTATATCCATTGCCCGGGTGCATGCCTCTCCAAAGGATGATGGTGGTACTATCTTCATTTTCCATTTTAAGGACGGGGTTAACCCTTCAATGAACCACCTTTTTTTTAATCCATCGGCAGGTTTGTTGTCCAACTTCCCTATCAATTCCTTGAGTCTCCTGCTATATCCCCTGATTGATTTCTTTTTTCCCTTGCCTAGTATTATAAATTTCTGTGACTATCTCATCATCATCACATAGGAGTCTGAATTTCTCCTCAAAAGCGGTATGGAGGTCCTTCCATGTGGTCTTCTTCGTAGCGTCCAAGTCTGTATACCAATCAATAGCTATACCTCTTAGTGTGGCAGGGAAGGCTTTTAACCATTCTTCCGTATCATTTTTTCCATTGGCCTGCCATATAGTGATACACATTTTACAATGACGAGCAGGTTCCTCCGATCCTTCTCCCATAAACCTAGGGAATTTTTGTTTGACTAATGCCATTCTCCTTCTGTTCTTCCCTCTTGCCGGGATGCTCCCTCCTGCCGGGACACTCCCTCCTGTGGGGATGCTCCCCCCTGAACTAGTGATAACTCCTTCCCCTTGTGATTCCTCTGTCTAGCCGGGGCTTTGTTCCTGCCGGTGCTCTCTTCGTGCGGGGGTTTTAGGATTCTCCCACCCTTCCTTCCTTCCTGATGCTTCTGAGATAGCCAGGTTGGCTATACCTTCTATTGTGTTTTCAATCAGCCTTTCCTCAATTTGTCTTTCACTTAGAGGCTGGTTCCCCAGTCCTCTTAAGTGGCGACGTCTTTCTTCTTGTTGGTGCAGACCAAGAATTCGCAGGGCAGCTTCTTCTTCAGTTTCTTCTTTTGGCCTACTCTTGGGATACTTATTTGGAAGCAGGGGCATGAATTATTTTAGTGTCTGGTTGTTTTCCTTGGATTATCACTCTCCTCCAGTTCCCGTGCACTTCTTTCTGCCAACTGTTGGAGCACTTGTCTTCTCCGCTCTCTTTCGGTTTGGGCTCTTTCTTCCTTCACGCGTACCAAATTTTGAGATCGTACATCGCTGGTGGTACCGAATGTTCATCTCGTACCGTGCTCTCTGTAGCCACTCTCTCTCGGGCTTCCCTTTGCACGTACTGGTTGACTGAAACCTCCCAGGCCACCACCAGATCTCGTGTCACCTGATCTTCTCTTGTTATTTCCTCCTCTTCTCTGTCACTGTTTGTTATCTGTATACGTGGTAGGAAGGGTCTTCCCATTACTCCATCCTGCCCAGTCGACGACCTCCAGGTCCGGACTTAGGCAACGACGCCAAAATGTAGAAAGGTTATTAGCATATAGGGAATATAGAGTAATAAAACATTCAATTAACTATACCAACATACTCATTCATTAATAACAGAATACAAAGAATACCAGAATACCAGAATACCGCGGTGGCGAGGAAATGTTATTCTTTCTTTATTACCAAAAACATGAGTGACACAACCATATACCAAAATTCTTATATAAAGGTCGGTTGGTTGGGACAACCAACGGACGCATCCCCTCGCTTCCTAACTACCCACTCCCAACAAAGCATAACTACTACTAATTACAATATCGCTTTATTACGTACTACAGTGACCCTGACAAGAGTTGGAAAAACCGTGAAGATGGTGCAAGAACCATACAAGGTCGAAAATGACCTCGAGCTTGAAAGGACGGGCCTCAAACTCCGCAAGAACAATATTGTGGGGAGTAGACTATCTACATTTGATGAATCGCTTAAGGAGAATCTGAACCCGCTCAATAGAAGCCCAGTCAGACTTCGAAAGATAAGGCCCCCAGATGACGAAGCCATAAAGAACAGTAGGCCGAACAAGAGTGTCAAGAAGGGTCATCTTGGATGGGATGTCCTGGAAGTGATGTCTGAAGCATTGTCTCTCAAGAAGAGAAAGGGACCCAAAGCCCTTTTTAGATATGCGGATGAACGTGGGCCTCCAACTGAAGCGAGGACCCGAGAAGATCACCCACAGGTAGGTGCAAGAAGAAACGATCTCAAGCTCAGAACCACTAAAAGTAAAATGAAGATGAGAGGTTTTAAGGCAATTGAAGACCACTACCTTAGTTTTACCCAAATTCACAGTCAATCTCCTCATATCACAAAAAGAAGCCAAGCAATCTAATTGTCTCTGAAGACCCTCAGGGGAGGAGGCCAAACGGACCACATCATCCACAAAAAGAAAAATACAAATCAACACGTGGTGGAGAAGGCAACCATCATCCCCTGGAAGGTGCTCGTGAAGGAACTCCTCTAACTCATCAATGCAAATCCTGAACAGAGTAGGAGATAAGGGGCACCACTGCTTCACCCCAATGGTGCTACTGATGAAGCAGGAGAGGCCAGAAGGAGTCGATTCTAAACTACTTTTGTAATATCCCTCTTTGCACTTGATCAGATGGTTAATCACTTAGCCTATTTTTGAGTCTTGGTAGGCTAAGTGGTCTGGGTTAAGGGACTCTGTGTCCTGGTTGAGTTCGTCTAGGAGTTTCTAGAGCTTTTGGACAGGGTTTCTATTTTTTAGAATGGAGCTATTTTGAGTACTTACTATTTGTAGTAAGTCAGTGGGCCACCAATTCTTCTGTAGAGCTTCTATCCATATCTTTGGTGAGTTAAAACGTTTCAAAGGAATATTTGATTTATTGGCCTTTTAATCCTTTAAATGTTGCCTTTAAGTCTCTTGGAAAAGTACCCCATGCCCTAGTTGAACAATGTTATTTGAAAAGGGCGCGAATGTATTTCCTTGACATGAGGCTAACATTATGCCTTTGAAAATGGAGGCCTAAGGTAAAAGGCAAAAATGTTTTAAAAATGCAATTTAAAAGGCAAAGGAGGGTGGATGTGTAGGAAGGGAGATATAAGGAGATTAAAATAAATTAAAAGAAACCTAAAAGGGGCGTGGATTTTTGGAGGTAAAAATGGTTTCAAACTTGTGCTTCCCTAATCCTCTCCTTTCTTCTTTAAAAGAACCTTTTGGCTCTCATTTGAACATCTTGTGTTTGGCCACATAACAGAGTGCTGTTGGAGTGTTTCCAGGAAAAACAATCTTCTGGTTTGAGGATGAATACCCTCAGTTGGGACACCGGTTTTGGTGGTGAAAGACCCACTCACACTTGTTATTGTTAGAAGATCAAAGTTTTGAAGTTTTTGGTGTGTGTTTTGAGGTGTGAAGATGAAGATTTTCAGTGGGTTTTTAGTCTACAATTTGATGTGCGTGGTTTTCAGTGTGTTGGTAATCGTTCTTTATTTTGGAGTGCGTTAGGGTCTGTTTGGCTTCAATTTCAGTGTACTGGAGTTTATTAACAGATTTTTGGAAGTGATTATTCAAGGTGGCTGAAGCACGTTTTTTTTTCATTAGTCTTAGAGAGGTTTAAATCCGCTTCTGGGTATTTTCTAAATGGATTCCTTGCAGTGAGGTGACGAGGATTGATATGTCGCATGAGGGTTTTGCAAAGCATTGAATTTCCCAGTTCTAAATCAGCCCTAGGAGGTAGCACCTAGCTTGGTAGTGCTGAATCTGCATCTCTGAGTGTTGGAAAGGGGTTGGCATTGGAGTTGATATTGCTGATTGCAAACAGAGATTTCTGGAGTTGATGTGGAGCTGTTGGACAAATATAATACCACCTCAAAGCAATTGCCCTTGTCATACTTGAAGTCTAGGTGCTAGTGGGTCTAATTTCTGAGTGTTATCTCTCACACCTGGAAGTCTGTATCAGGTCTGCAATATCTGTAAATATGATTTGTAATATCTTTGAATGTGTTTAATGATGATTGAATGCAGATTAGTTATTATCAGCTCACTGCTTATATATTATGTTGCATATATATCATGCTTGTGTATGTACTTCATCATGAAAGAAAATCTGATTGCACCAAACAGCAAACTACTTTCATTGGTGTAATGTCTCCTTTGTGAAATAGGATTTAATAATAAATAATAATAAAATCAAAATATAAATAAATAAATCATAGTTCCATGACTCAGACTCGCCTATGACTCGGCAAGGTCGACTCGACCCGTGACTCGCCGATGACTCGACAACGACTCGGCTATGACTCGGCGAAATGAAAAAAAAGAGATTTTTTACGATTTAAAGCTTGTTTCATGCACCCATTATTGAATAAAGCTTACAGACACTATAACATCATCAAATAGAAGCTAATTTGATCACATACATAAACATACATCCATCACATCAGTAGAAACGTAAATTACAAAACTGGCAAGTAGGGCGTTTCTCAGAGATATTGTGCAACTTATAAGCACAAATTTGGTATTTATTTTCCCGAGGAGTTATTTAGTTTCGAAGAAACTACTTTTCATTCTTTCCAGTTGATGGCATACTTAGTGATTTTCATTTGCCTTCTTTTCCTACTTCTGTCATCCTTCATTTGTTGTAAGTTGCAACAATAGGATAGTGTTGAGAACATAGATACTTGTTTTAAATTTAGATATAAAGAAGAGTACGAATAGCACCAACCAGTTAGAGAGAGCATAGCTCAGTATTGGATTTGTTTTTCATTTTGATCGTTTATTTTTTTACAACAATACTTTGGGTCGCTACCCTTTTCTCAATGTACAATAGATGAATTGTCCTTTACATCTACCTCTATGCATTATTTAATAGAGAGGATTTCTACTTACTCTTTTCATTTGATTATCTCGATGTGTATATATCAAGGCTATTGGTGCTACTGTGTAATGTTCCAAACGACAGTGGCAGTCGGCAGTCAACGGTTGGTAGTGGTTGGCGTTTTGTGGTCGGCGGTTGGCAGTTGGTGGTTGGCGGTTGACGGTCGGCGGTTGGCAGTTGGCAGTTGGTAGTGGTTGGTGGTTGACGGTTAGCGGTTGGTGGTTGACAGTTGTCAATGGTTGGTGGTCGGTGGTCGGCGATCGACAGTTGGCAGTCGGCAGGCGGTGATTGGCGGTTGGCGGTCGATGGTTGGAAGTCTGTACGGTGGTTTGCAGTGTGACCACATGATTAAGGAAAGTGTACGGTGTAATGTAGAGGGTGTACGACATATGGTAATGGACCGGTCCGTACGGAAGAGAGATGGGCTGCGGATGGCGTACGGTGTCTAGACTTGGTTGTACGGTGAGGGTGCTGAAGGTGAGGCTGCGAAGGGTATATGGTGGTATGGAGTGGGTGCCGTATGACAGGGAAGATGGTGCCCTACAGTGGTATGGCACAATTCTATCTCCTTTTGTGCACTTAGGAGGATGTTGTCTAGTCTGAATGAGTACTTTGATATGATACCGCCATATATGAATATGTAACAATAGAAATCAATGCTACGGAAACACAATACTGATTGAAGTATTATAGCTGAGAGTATTTGCATAGAGGTCCTCAACATTGCGACGACTCAAGGAAAGGACACAATTATGCAAGAGTGGCAAAATTTGGTACAAGGATGAACACAAGATTGAGATTCGTCGAACACCAGAGAATTTACCAAGTACCCACATATAAGTATAACTCGGATTAATAATGATAGTGCTTCAGATTTGCCAGATCCAAAACAACCAATATAGAATAGAATAGGGTGAGGATGAATCCCATCGAAACTGCAACAAACCAATGGGAGAATCTTTCACCTCCGAAATGGTGGACAACAGAACTCCAACTGGAATTCGCAATACAAATAAAATATTCCAAGATGAATACCTACAACTACCTACATGCCGGGCATAAACACCCCTTCGGAGAAACTCCCGAGGGTTTACAAAACACGTCGACCCGGTAAACATCTACGGACAACAATTAATTAAAAATAGGCCCCCATTAATTAATTAAAGGTCCTTAATAATATTTCTTTTAAATAGGGACCAAATAATTAATTAATTTAATTTATTTATTCTCTATCAATTTGGGGATATTACAGTGTGAGTTGGACCTTTTATAAGTGTTTTATTCATATTGTTATTGAAAGATTTTTCTTTGTACATTTTATACTTAGTGATTTTCATCTGCTTTCATTTCCTACTTCTGTCATCCTTCATCTGTTGCAACTATGCCCGCGGGTCATAGCCCACGAACCCGGCAGGTCATGGCATGACCTGCTAGCTCGGCGAGTCATGAGGGTCATGACCCATGACCCTGCAGGTCATATAAACTGGCCAGGGACTACATGGCCCGCGAGCCGCCTGAACTTGCATGACTCGCCGCGAGTTACGGAACACTGATTTAATAAAATATAATATAATATGATTACAATTTATTTAAGTTAATGAGAGGTCAAGAGTTACATAATGAAGAGTTGTGACTCCCTCAACCTAAGGTATAAAAGGGAGGAGAGTTCATTTGAAAGGTGATATGGAGGAAGGAAGAATAGGAGAGCATAGGACTTAAGAAGGATTAATGGAAGAAGAAAGGAATGTGAAGAAAATAAGGAAGTGACTCTTTCAAAAGTCAACAATGATGAAAGGTTTTAACACTTTCAAAGGGTTGTGATTATGAGGGGTTGTGACTCTTCGAAAGGGTTGTGATTATGAAGGGTTGTGACTCTTTGAAAGGGTTGTAATCATGAAAGGTTCTGATTATGAGGGGTTGTGACTTTTCTAAAGGATCGCAATTATGAAGGGTTGTGACAATTGCCAAAAATGAGAAATAATGAAGAGGTGTGACCTCTCCCTCGCATTAGAAGATATAAAGGGGAAGACAAGTCAAATGGAATGGATGAAAAAGGAGTAGAGGAAACCTAGAGAAGATCGAGAGCATAAGTATAAGGAGGGATCTAAAATAAGAATTGAGAAGGAGAGAAGAAAATACGATAAGTAGATCTAGAAGAAGGGGATATGCAGATCTTAAATGGGATATCTGCAGATTTGAAAAGTAGTAAAGACAAATTTGAAAAGTGAGAGGTAGGTGAAGATTAAATAAGAAATGAAAGGGGCAGTGGTTGTTGTCAAACATATGTATCTTTTCATAACCAAAGGGTGTGAACCTTTCATAAGGGCATTAACAAATGAAAGTGTGTGTCTCCCTACACTCAAAGGAGATATAAAAGGGAAGAACTTCAATAAAGAACATTGAATTACAAGAGAACACAATACCCTTCAACAGATCAAATTCTCCGTACCAGGGAGAGAATAACCAGTAATCAGATGTGAACTTAGGGAGTTAGCATTATTCTATTTTGGGTAATGCAGAAATAATCATTAAATTATCTATGTGATTTTTTAATGCATCTTGGTCTGTTGTAAATAAACATTAAAATATGAACTTAATCTGACAATAGTCAATCACAAGGAAATGGGAATCTACAACTAAGGGAGAGCAGTTAAGGGAGAACAGCTATGAGGGCACCCTACTACATTGCGATTAAGGGAGAAGAGAAAATGACACCTTATTGCAGTGGCAATTAAGGCGGAACAGCCATGAGGGCACCCTACTACACTGTGATTAAGGGATGATAGCTAAGGGCACTGTATTGCAGTGGTAGTTAAGGGAGAACAACTAAGAGGGCCTCCTATTGCATTGTGATTGAGGGAGAACCGCTAAGAGCACCCTATTGCAATAACTTCCCAACTCCTACGTCGAGAGACTATTGGTGAATCATAGTTAACTTCAACCATAGGGGATGGAGGAGGACCATATGGAGGGAGAACTATGATCATAGGGAACCCTGCTATGCTTCCGTACTCCACATTTATTATAATTGGATTTCATATATAATTTAAGTACTGCATAGTAATGAAGAACACCTTGAGCTAGTCCTCATCAATCCTTGCGATCATCATCATCTCACACATTAATTCCTACCAAAATGAAGAACATATTGGATTGAAGGCATGAAATGCAAGTTAATTATGAAGAACTTAAAATCATTTTCATGATCAATAATTCTTCAAAGGGATCTTGAACTGGATTGGAATTCTATGGATTCTTAAATTTGGAATTTGGAACTGAGAAATCTGATTTGATCCTTTATGATCTGGAAAAATGGTTTGAAATCATCTGGTAATTCTTAATGCAATTCTGGAATTTGCATGATTTTGTTGATGGAATTCGCATCTTCTGATTTTGATTTCAAACCCTTAAGTCTTGAACTTTTTACCTTTTCTGCTGGTAATTTTTTGATCTGATTTTGCATCTCTTGAAATTCACCACTTTAAATTTAGATTTCTGGAAAATTGCCCTAAATTCTGATGTAAATTCGCCTTAATGCTGGAGAGTTTCGCCCTTTAGGTCTGATTTGATTTAAACCTGCTTGGATCTGCCTTTGTTCGTACACATCTGCTCTTGATCTGATTTACTTTCGCCTTCAAGTCTGCTTGAATTTCACATTTATCTGATCTTAAAATGCTGTCCTTGACCTGATTCCTACTCACATCCAAGGAAATCTTCTCTTGATCTGATGTAATTTGCACCTTTGCTTGAAAATTCCCATCCCAATGTGATTAGAATTTGCTTCTTCTGGTCATCTTCACACTTGATCAGACCTGAATGTTTCTCTTTGATGCTGGAAGTTTGCCTCGAATCCTGATGGAAAATCGCATTGAATATGTTTGAATGCATTGAGTGATGTTTTGAAATGATACCTTTGATCTCCTAAATGTATGGTGCTTCATGAAGGGTTGCACCTTGATCAATTCAAGGAGGACCGACTGTTAGAATACTCCAGAGCACTAAGAGGGGGGCGGGAGAGGAGGGGGGGGTGGGCGATGGATCAGCGGTCTATAAAATTCAATTCATTTAACAAATGAGCACTTAAAACATTGGCACTCAGACATATATCAATCTATAAAACATAAAACAATAGCATCAAGGCATATATCGACCCATAGAACATAAGAATCATATATGCACATCATATGACACAGGTGTTTGAGTGGAAAACTCTAAAAGGTTAAAATTCACTATGAAAATGAACTCCATTAAGCGTCACTGGCCATAAACCTCACTGGTTACAGTCTATACCTCACTTGCAACACCTCACTGGTAATACAATATATGCCTCACTAGCAATAAGAGCATCTTCTCACTGAAGAGCCACAATCCTCCATTACAACAGTCTTAGAAGAAATCAAAACATACGGGTTGCTCTGTTTCAATGCAAATCACTGATCACTTTACTTATATCTGCAACAGTAAACACAATATTAACATTATGCTATTATCTCCATTGTATTTCAGCAGAAAGAAAACTCTGTCATTTTATTCTCATCTCAATCAACCACACATCAAGTAAGGTTTTCGTTTATATCAACAAGTCCACCGCTGCAAAACCGTTAGCAAAATTTGTTACATGCAAAACAGAAATTGGTAACTACCCATCAAACTTGTCACATGAAATAGTCGTTGGTAGTTTAAAAGTTGATCATTCGTGCACCTTAGATGTGACCCTAGAGATCGTTTTAGTTGTTAATATGTTTATCATTTGATGTTAATCTGTTTATTATATCCCTTGAGCCTCTCGTTGTTGTGAACAAGTTCCTATCGCCAGTTACTCTGCTCTTGTTGCCATGAAACAGGTTTGAATACTTACATTGCAAACTCCTAGTCACCAAACCTTAATTGTCTTTTCTGCATTAGGTCTTTAGGGAAACATATCACTGATATAAGTAATGCAATCTGTTATTTATGCTTCTTACCAGACTTCAACTCTTGCTTTTTCTCAAATGCTCAACCTGAACTTGTTGACCTGCTCTTGAGGTCTAGTTGACATCTATTTCTGTCTTAACTTTGTATCAATGCACAATTGTCATCTTGACTTAGTTGTCATTCTTCATGATAAAGAGATCCATTTTCAGAAGCTCTTGTCATATAATATCTTGGACAACATTCAACTGCTTTCAATGCAACTGTTCAAGTAAGTGATAAAGCTCTGATATCAAAACCTCAACTTTCCCATCCTGATCAGAACGTTGCTAACACACAACAAATCCATATCACTTGTCAATTGCTTCAAATGCCTTTGACAACCAAACTTGCCATTTGACATCAATGACAAACACATGCCAACACCGACCCTATCAACAATTAATTTAAATTTTGAATTTGCAATAAATGTTTCTTTTCATGAGCACTTATTAAGGGGCTGTGATTTTATTGAGGTGGGTTGATCTACTAACACTTGTCATTTCAAACTTGCAAAATCTTCATGTTAAGTCATCTTTTAATGCTAGGATTTTAGATTCCCTATCAAGGTCGATCCTTTTCATGTATCCTTCAAACTAGATTTTATGTGGTCATGTTGCTCTTGTCAAGGATTTTCCATTATCATATATCCTTTCAACTGGAATTTCCACTTGGATGAGTCCTTTCAACTGAAATTTCCTCGTCGATGTGTCCTTTCAATTGGAATTTCCACTTCAACCTATCCTTTCAACTAGAATTTCCACTTCAATGTATCCTTTCAACTGGAATTTCCACTTCAAGATGGGATTAAAGAATGTATGCATTAATATATCATGAGGGACATCGCATTGTACGGTTCAAGAACAGGATTATGTTCATAATCTTGTTTCTCTTTTATATGTTTATTTTCTAAATTCAAAGTCTATATTGGGTTAATGTTTGGACTTGAGGGTGGAGTATGTAATAGCATGTGAGCATTACAGATCAATGTTTGTATGGTTTTCCAGTATGTTAGTAAAAACAAGAAATGGGAAATGAACTTGGAAATGACAAGAAAGAAGGTTATAGGCTTTCAGACAAAAGAAACAACTAAATTACCATCACCTGTCCCGCTGTACATTTTTCTATTGGCGTGTACAACAGTAATTCCATGAATAAGTTTATCACGCAGTAAGGAAGGTGCATGCACGACAATCTACAGTTCCTTAATAGAGTTGGGCTAGATGGATGTTACCTAAACATGATTAACTGAGGACATTGTAACTGCCATATCATACTTTGAGTAAAAGAGCATTGTAAAAACCAAGTGATTCAGGGAATGTAAAAATTTAGGAATTTCTGGCCTTAATGATTGTTTGAACTTTGAACCATAGTTGTGTTAGTAATAACTAAGAGGGGGGGTGAATCAGTGGCCTCAAAAATTTATCCTTCAAACATTTAACCACCAATCAAATAAACCTTAGATTATTAAGTCCCTACAAGATGCATGCCATGAAATACTTATAATGAATAACTGTCTGTCGGTTTTCCTTGTCTGTCCTTATTCTCCTTGACTACCGATGAGCAGTATAACTATTTACCGAAACTCAGTAAATAAGCAGAGTATACCGATCAACCCAGTGTTAACTATGTCAGATACAAAACAATAAAGAAATTAATCATACACACATAACACATGAATTTTTAATGTGGAAACCCTGTTAAAGGAAAAACCACTGGGACCGGTACCCCAAATTTTCACTCTTCTGAAGTGAGCCCTGTTAGGAGCCAACCCTGTAAAAGGTTACAAACACACTGTTAAGTGCGACCTTATTAGAGGATTTTATACATAGAGGTTGTCACTTAGTATCGGGCATCTTTCTACCATCCTTGAATCAACCTCCTTCGTAGACTGTCAATAGGTATCGGGCAAATCCAATGCTACTTTCATGAATCAACCTTTTTGGTACTCCTTGGGATGTACCTCAATATATAGAAGACTGTTAAGTCCTCCTCTGTTAAGAGACTTGATGCTTCAATGGTTAAACTGAAACACTATGACTTGTTTCTAATGCAACTTTGAATTGCAGATTTTCAGATCTATTTAAGTACATTACCTCTCTGATCAATGTATCAATTCAATTTTTTGTGCTCCATACTTTCTGCTTTGTGATACTGTGCTTCACCATTCGTCGGTGTCTGCAGAATTCTTTAGCTCTCCTTCAGCTTGATTGATCAGGACTGTATGAAGTTCTTCTTCATCAGTTTCTCTTCAACATCCTCTTTTCATTCACTCCCCTTAATCCCCTTTTCGTGAATATGATGTTGCGAAAATGAATTAAGCTTGTCTCTTATATAGACATGATATTCACTGTTTCTTGATTTTTGATTCTTGGCGTGAAAAACAATCCAACCAATTTGATTTAAAGCATAACTCCTGATTTATCTTGTAGTTATCTTCTTGCCAACTGTACAAATCTTCTTTAAATCAATTACTTAACTCTGGTCGAATAAAACAAAGAAAACAACCAGTTAAGTCTATCTTTAGCTCTTGCCAGCTAGATATTTTGTCGTTTTTTGAACTCTCTGTTCCATAGGTCAATTCTTCAGTTAGTTGTCGGTGACAACTGACAGTTCCGTCGGCATGACTCCAGTTAGCTTCGGGATCTCCGTTCGTCGGGCATCATTAGATTTTTACTCGTCGGGCAACTCTATTTTCAGCTCGTTGGGCATCCTGTGGTTTTGCTTCGTCGGGCAACACTGTCTTCTGCTCGTCGGGTATCACTGTGACTTTTCTTCTTTGCCTTTACCGATGGTGTGCACTCTGTCGGTGTTATCTGTCACTTAGTGAATACTTGACATTTATGCATTGCTGAAAGCATAACCTTTGTTCTATTGATTCTTTGAAGTCTTTGGCATTGTGTACATGACCATACAGATGATATCAAGTTGACATTAATGACAATACAAACCATTAACTGATTTAATGCTTTGCATTATCTTCAACTTAACATTATCAAACATTCAATCAGTTACATGTCATCAAGTTGTAGCTTTTTATGGTACATAAACCTACAATGAATTTTATCAATTTTACTCTTTTAAGAACAAAGTGGATAAATGTTGAGCACATTTTTGACTCCTTAGTAAATGATAAAAACTTTATGTTGAAACCAGAGTTACAGGACTCTGCGAGTCCGTGCTGGACTCTGCGAGTTCCGAGGCGAGTCGGGTCTCCAGAGTCTAACTGACTCTGGACTCAGACTCGCCCAAGTCCAGAAGAGTCCAGTCGAACTCGCCGAGTCCGTGGACTCTCTGGACTCGCCGAGTCCTGAGCCCAGGACTCTGCCGCGGCAGCAATCTTAAAAAGTGTAAAATAAAACTTTTTTAAAAAAATTTTGTTATTTTTTTTCTGTTTATATTCCATGGATCTGTATCTTATCGCACAACATGTTAAATCCCTCCAATAAGAGGCATATTAATGTCATAAATTGCACATTTCAACTCTTCCATGATACTGATGCATAAACATCCATTCCAATGATATTCTCCACACCTAGACCAAACATCGAGAACCTAGTTTAGTTTCTTTGAACCAAAAACATCAGAAGCTTGTTTCTCAACTCACCGCGACTTTGCTAGTTGTGGTTCAGTTACAGATCGGTATCTGTAAATTTTAGTTTCCATAATCTATACTCACGGAAAAGATTCTTCTTAGATGGCTGATCAATCATATTATAAGGATAAATTGAACTTCTGAAGCTACATGTTCCTCAGAGTGATAAATTGAACTGCTGAAGCTACAGCTACTTTTGATTCCATGGATTTCATATTCCATGAATATTGTCGACATTTGACAGTGAAACTATTTATATTTCAGCTTCTAGTGTGTTATTTAGTTTAACAGTTTATAACTTTATACTTTCGCGATCTATGTAAAGTTGTAAACTTGTATATGTGTGCAAAGTAGCTTCTATTTATCTCAATTATTGTGTATTTGATGTTAATTGACTAAATGATGCATGAAAAATGCTTTAAATCCTTAAAAATCTTTGAATTTCTTGGGTTTTTCGATTTGCCGAGTCCGGCCGCTGAGGCCGAGCCCGAGGCCAATCCGACCTTGCTGAGTCCGAGGCTTGTAACTATGGTTGAAACCATTCTGATTCAAAGAAATTAAAGTTTTGAAGATGTAAGATTGCAACCATGATATAAATCCAAGATTTGGATGTTTCTTTTCAGTTGGGATATATAATAGAAGATTGGTATTCTGGTATGGCCAAAAGCTGGGACCATGCTCTCTTTTTCTAAAATCTAAATAAATATATGCATTCTGTTTTACAGTGATGCTAGGCTGAAATACCTTAAAGGGAACCATACTCGAGAGAAATAATTAGTATGGAAAAAGAAACTGCTGAAGAACTGTTGAAAATTGGCAAAGAAATAGTGTAGAAAAAGATGGAATATAAAAGAATTAAGTTGTCAAAAAGAGTAAATTGAGGCCTCTTCAGTTTTGGACATATGGTTGTGTGACAATAAATACTATTGGCTAACACCGAATCATTGTAAGGAATTTGTGGCCTTGCTGATCTTTAACATCATCATTGCAAAAATTACGTCTTATTCCCATATATATGTATATGATCAACAAAACTATTACCATACTATATTAAGTTCTTCATACACAACAGGCTCATTCTTCCTACTGACTGCCTGGTTGCAAGGCAGTGTTGCAATTTGTGTCCATACAACTGTATTTTACTTGGCATTCCAACGATATTCTAAGAGTAGCTTGTTTTCAATATTAAAGGAAAATTAGCATCTTAAATGTGTTTGTGAACCATTTAATCACATGATGGCCTTTGAGCCTCAAGGTCAATTTCTATAAAATTTCATGGTTGATGCTATAGTATAATACTAATTTGAGCATAATTACATGTTAGTAATGGAAAAATGATGAATCTTCCTTGCAGGGACTGGCAGCAGAGTTAAGCCAAGATGGAGCTTGTGAGAGAGCAATATATGCAGAGGCAAATTTTGTTGTGCAACGTTGTGCTTTTCCAGCTAATTTGGTTGTTGAAGGGGTACTCCTCAGCCACAAGCATCTCAACCCTTGAATTGCTTACACTGTATCATTTGGAAATATTATTCCTAAAATTTGAAGTTTTGATTATTCTAATACCTATTTTGTGTCTTTACTTTGTGGCTGTAGGGTGATAGGTGTAAGCTTGATTTGGTGCCAGGATGCACGGATCCAGAATCACTCTACTTTAATCCTCTTGCAAATGTGGATGATGGATCATGCGAACTCATTCTAGATGATGGATCATGCGAACTCATTCTAGAAAATGAATGAATTCTGTAAAATAATATAAATATAAGATAAACCAAGGGTCTTATGCCGATCATTTTAGATGATGACATTGCATGATTTGAAGAAAATCAATCCACAGTAAAAAGCAAAGTATTAACAATATAAGTTGACATTGATTGGGATAAACACAGTCTGCTTTTGCTCTCTAAACAGGTTCAATCAAAGGACTATCTAGGAGGGGCATGCAGGAATCTCTCATATAAGTGTGCTTTAAATAATCATTACATTTAATTTATAGACGCAAGCAATATTATCATACAATATGTGTTATTTTTCTTCAACGGGCTTCCATACACACTACTTGTTTTGGAGGTTGTGATGGGTCCTAATAGATCTGAAACTTCGTTAAGATGTTTGCATCTGAAAGTATCCACAGTAAGGCACACTTGTAGTATGCTGCAAGGACACTTGTAGCAAGGTCTAGGTCACTTGCAACAGTGATGTAGGTTTTATTTTCCGACACTAAATAGCATAGGATCTTTTGGGGGCTCTTGAACATATGAAGGTCGTTTGGGCATACTGCTTATACAGATTTGTTATTATGGGTGATTCGTATCTTTCAGAAATGTCATTAGTGTAAAGAGAGTGGAATAAACATGTGGTTGGGAGTTGATTCTATATGCATTTTGGTGATTGTCTGAAACATCACGATGACGCGAGTGGATTCAACCATAGTTGAATTACTCGCCAAAACCAAGAACTCGCGAAGGCCTGAAAAATAACTCGGGATCTCAGCAAAAATTAAAAAATTGTTTAAATTTAATTAGAAATGCATTTTTTTTGCAAACTTCAATGAGAAGATGCATCCAATGAGTCAATAAATGAAAAGACAAAAGAAACAAGCTAAATCTAGATATATTTAAATGTAAAGTGGGTACAAAATCACATCCTCATAAGGAATGTTGATGGCTAGAAGCAAAATAGTAAATAGTTTTTGTAAAACTAAAAGTAAATACATCATTACAATTACATATTCCTCTTCCCAGCTCTAGTAAAAACTAAAGGAGAGGTAGAACTAGAGGATCTAGTCCTAGAAGTTTGCACTGGGCATGACTGTGCCTCCTCGCTCGGTATGTTTGACTCAGGTTGTGGCTCGTCCTCCATCCTGGATGTAGTTGTGCCTCTAGCTTCTCCTTGCACTGTCAATGATTCCTCATCCTCCTCAATGTCATCTAGTGTGAAATCAAATCTACCCCCTCCTCCATAGCCTGCCTCTCCAAATCATTGATGTCATCCTCTGTAAACAATAAAGGCTACTCCTATGATGTTCAATCACTATAAGGATCTATATCATCCAAATCAATTAGACTTGTTGTTGCATCCTATATGTTCCTTATGCGCAACCGAAGATTATATTGCACAAAGACAAGGTCATTGTGGCATTTTTGAGCTAACTTGTTCCTCTTCTTCATGTGGATGGCCTCAAACAAGCTTTAATTGTGCTCACAATTGGATGAACTACAAGGCTGACATAAGATTTTGAGGGCAATTTTTTTGAGATTTGGGGTATTTCTACCCCAACTTAAAATATTGAAAAGTTTGAAAGCAAAGAGAAAGTGAAAACATATTTTATCAATTTATCAATTACTTTAAACCATAGTTACAAGACTCAGACTCGCCTCAGACTCAGCAAGTTGATTTTTGACTCGGACTTGAACTCGGCTAGAACTCGGCTAAAACTCGACAAGAACTTAACAATTTAAAAATCTAAGAAATTCAAAGATTTTTAAGGATTTAAAACTTTTTTCATGCATCATTTAATCAATTAACATTAAAGACACAATAATTGAGATAAAAAGAAGCTACTTTGCACACATACATAAGTTTACATTGATCACATAATTATAAATGCGAATTTTTGAAGGAAATAAGTTAAACTAAATAACGCATTAGAAATATAAATAGTTCCACTGTCAAATGTCTACAATCATAAGATAAAAGAGAGTTAAAGAAAACAACAATTTAATCCAAAAACTCTGTAATTAGTGAAAAACAATATCATTAAAACAACAATTCTTTTGGTTTGGAAGCATGGGATTTGAACATACGTCTCATAATATATCAAAAACCCTAGCCATGAGTAATTCTAATTGCTATTGATTCTAGATTAGATTGTTCAAGTTTTTCCATCAATGTTTCAGATCAGACTATATGATTCATCATAGAATAAAAGAGAAAAACAACAATTTAATCTACAAATTACGTGATAAATGAGTTAAAGAGAACAACAATCTAATAAAAAATACTTATACAATCTAATCCATAGAAGTGATGATTTTGAAGATGCACTATCATTAAAACAGTAATTCTTTTGGTTATCTAAGAGCTTGTATCCTGTCTATGTTTACATCATAAATGATGATGCTTCTCACTAGCAGAGAACGAGATGAGAAGGTGACTGATTATAACCATTTTGTGGGTTCAATAATATTATTAGTAGTAGTAATCAATAATCATTTAGTAAATGGGTATATAAATATATGTGTGTTTGAGGTGTTGTTGGCAAGAGAAGGTAGTTCATGGAGGGAGAAAAGAAAAAGTTCAACAAGGGAGGAAAGGCGGCTGAGTGGAATGGGTTCCCACCCACCATCATGTAAATGAAAGTGCGGAAGATGTGTGCCTTGCAAGCTAGTCCGTGTACCCATTCACCCAGAAAGGAATCAACCATTGGAATATTATCCAGAAGCTTGGAGGTGCAAATGTGGGAATAAACTCTATATGCCTTGATTTTCTTAATTTGTAGGTACATGTTGATGTGTGTTTTATGACCCACCAACAATAGAACTAAATATCTAGATATCTTATCCTCTCTTGATCAAAATCCTGTGTATGCTAATGTTAAGTTTTAGGATAGCTACAAATGTAATAGCACTCTACATTTTTTTTGTGTTTTCCAAATGCAGCAATCTCTCTTGCATTTATATTGAGGATGAGGTAAGGAGAGACATGTTCCTTCATGGGACATGTCTATTCATTATTATGTGATTAATATAATGATGATTGATTATGTAACTATAC
>MU225606.1:70661-82279 GCA_018584345.1 Thuja plicata | reverse complement strand
CCTATTTCATGATTGAAGCATATATCAATTCACCATCACCTCATATTAACACAAAGTGAAGACAAGCAAATTTACCTCCTCTACTACGAGAAAGATTATCAAGTTGCAGATTTTTGTAAAACCCCAATTAAAGATTAAAGGGGGGTGTTAGAAATTAGTCTTTACTTGCATTATGTAAGTAGGATATTCCTATTGAATCCCTAGACCTATTTTGTCCTCTTGTGAGGATAATTCATTTTATGTATTTTATTATCCCTTGGTTGTATTATTTAAATGGGATAAACCAAGGTATCCCTTAGATTCCTCTCTAAGAGGAAATAACACAAGTGGCACACACTTTATGAATGTGGCTCACATGCTTATAGGAGTTACACTTCAAACTCCTTCCATCTCTACTTAAGAGATGCTTCTCCTCATTCTTCATAACACAAGCACTAGTTGTAGCACTTCGTCACTTCAAGTGACTCATTGTATGAGCTTCTCTCTCTCTCTCTCTCTCTCTCTCTCTCTCACGTTCTTAGGAAATTTTCCCATTCATATTTATTCATGGGGGTTTTGTTATGCTTTTCCCCCTTCAAAATCTTGTCTCCTTGTCTTTTTTTTGGTGAATGCTCCTAGTTTTCTGATTTATTCATGGTATATCTCTTTACTCCTTGCTCTTTGGTTTAAACAAATTCCTTGCTCCTCCTCAATTTGTTGTTATTTTCAACAGTAATAAATTCTTACTAGGCATGTCCATTCCATAGGAAAGTGGGGTGACCTGAATGCCCACTATGCATTAAATGCACCTCGGCCAATACAGTATCCAACTCATCCACACTGACACTTGGTGTTGATTCATGTTTGAATTCTAGGACTGTCATTGCTCACTCATATTTGGTCAAGCTATTATCCCAATCTAAAAAAAGTCCTGGGTGGTGTGCATGACATTTGAGAACATGAAGAAGCTCTCAATTTCATCCCTTGCGAAAGAAATCAGCTCAAATAATTCTTCTAATTTTCCTCTTAGGCTATCCACCATTATTTCATTTTTAGCCAATCTCAGTGATAAAAATGATGGCATTGTGTTGGATATCCCTTACTGAATATTCTGGACTAGTTTCTTCAATCGCGTGAACTCCCTGTTGAAATGTTCAAACATTTACTTTCACCATAATCACTGCACTATACCATCACATAAAGTCATATGCTTCTCCTTCCCTGACTACTCCACCATCAACCAAAATTTGTCTGGGAGTCTCCATCAAATCCTCCAAGATTGAGATCACCTCATCGTGATAAATAGGTTCATCTACTCATGACTCATCCATGCAATGAATGCTAGAAAGGATGACAAGTACCCTATCATGAATTTGCACCAAGTCCTCAGCATACCTATTGTTGGAATAACTATGGAAAGTTGGGACTGAGAGGGGAGGGGTGAATCAGTGCCACTAAAAAATTTCTAACCACATTCACTAATAAACCATATACTGCTGCTTACTGATTACCGAGTTCATAACTTTGAAATGAAAGTAATGTAAAGCTTACAAAACCATAACATCAAAATATTAAACAATAGAACTCATAACACCATCATTTTGGTAATGCAAAAATCCTTGGTTAGAGGACAAAACTATGGTGGGGATAACACTCACAACCTTCACTAATTGCGGTATAAAGGGTGCTTGGTTAGAGATGTACAAAGTTTAGCTATTTCTGATAGCTTACTCGGTTAAGAGTATATATAAGACTTGTTAGATCTACCTAGTTAAAGGATTTTTACAATCTCTACACTTAGAGATGTACCCTATTAAAGGATTTAAAATTTTAAGATTGGTTAAGATCTACCCAGTATTGGGATTTAAAGCTCTCAATACAATAGTATCAAATAACTTAACAATGTCAGCAATAAGTGCATCAAATGTAAATGCTGATTAGACTCTATGTGCTCTGATTGTGTTACCTCAATCTCAAATTGTAACATTGTTTTGTTCTACTCTATTGTAACTAGATTACTGTTCGGTGTTCTCTTCTCTGCTCTTGTCCTTTAATAAATCCTTTAAATTTCTCAGTCAACAACAACAACAATAGCATCTCACTCTCTCTTTCTCTCTCAATTTATAAATTCATCCAATATATATATATATGATATTATGCCTCTTAATCGTATGCATTAGGTATGCTATGAATTTCTCTTGACCATTAGATCTTCTTTCCAACTCGGTGACCATGTCACTTTTACCTCAGTACATTTTTTTTTTTGAAAATAATAAAAAAAAAAATTGTCGCTTGATCTATGCCTTAGATCTTCACTCTGAATTATTTAAATTGTTGATCATGTAAAAAACCATTATACGTGCTTGTAGACTCTTAATTAATGATATGACAATCATTATATGTGATCTGATCGCATTTTGAATTAACTGTGTGACTCAGTTGAGTAACTCCTCAATTATATACTCAGTTAAATGATCTTAAATACTCGGTGACTATCAACTCGGTGTATTACACATGTGCTCAGTGTAGTGTGTCTCTCTATCTATTGTAGGTGTTTGGTACTTTGTTAATTTACCAACTGGCTCGGTGTGCTTTACTGACTAGTCTAATACTAGACTATCTCCTTTCACCGATTGATTCTTCATGACTACACAACTTTGACTTAACTAATGACAAATAAAAATATCTTGTAGAGATCACAACCTGTATGTCTCATTCTAAATTACTTCTATCCAGACCTCTACACCCTAATAAATTTATTTGTTCATTTCTATACCCTCTAAGTTGACTTAGTCAGAAGTACAGGAGGAACAAAGGATGGTCCTTCTTCTCTCACTGGATGATGTAAGTAGTTTATATACTCACACAAGGCCCTAAACTTGCTTTTCTGCCTCTGATAATTCCATTCTAGTTTTCTCATCTTATCTTTCATTGCCTATGCAAAATCATCAAACTCTTCCATAACATGTTCTCGGGAGGCAAGACCTAGATGAAATTTTATCACATTGTACTCCTTTGGAGTAATCTAATCCTTTTTCTTATCAACTATAGGTGTTCTTAACTGCAAAGCTATGGATCTGGAGTCTCCTCTAATGAATTTTTCAAGTTTCTTGTCTTTTCCTTTCTCTTCTGATTGGTTGACTCGGTTCAGTATTTCTTGAAACTCAAATGATGGGTCAACCTCTTTCTCCCTACTTTTCCATATCTTTTGCCTTAACCATTTTAGAAAAACAACACCTGGATCATTTTGAACTGTCAACTACTCCTTCCCTTGTAGTGTTCTTATATCAATCACTTCCTTGGCTATAGGACTTTTCATCATTGTCTCAGGATCTAGCACCTCTAAAGTAGGAATTTATGCCTCTGCTGTAGGTTCCTCTATTTCCATCATTTTTCTTTCTAAAATTGCAACAAGAATTTTTGATGTGGCAACATCTTTCTCTCTGTTTCTTCCTTGTGTAAAGTCTTGATAGGCATTGATGCTTTCTCTATCCTACACTGGCATGGAAATGTGATCTTCCTTCTCTATCATCCTTCTACTTGTCCCTACTTCTCCCATAGGAAAATGGTCTATCTCCTGCAAACTTTGAGTTTGTCTAGGTGAAGATGATGTATTCCCTTACCTTTTCTTATGTTGGGGATCTTCAATATGAAGATTAGGCCCAGCTCTCAGTTGCACTTCTTGAGAAAAAATCCTTACTTTCCTTTCCTCAACACTTCCTTAGAGGATTTATCCTTCTTCCATTCTCCTTCCCGAGGCTTTCTTTGGTCTCTCACCCCTCAACGTCTGATGACCCATTAATTTATATGTCAAGCTATCCTTTGATACCTTCAACCTGTCAAAGTGTCGATCAACCCACCATTTCATGAATTCAAAGACTGGTGTTGATAATGTATAAATGTCTAATATTTCCTTCTATGACCAATCAATTGGACGGATGGTCTTTTCCTTCTCTAGTTTATATCCCTTTTGGATCATATTCAAGTCTTCTTCCATTTGATCAGGCACCTGGAAGATCTTGCATGCTTGATCATATTGAGTGACAACCTCGAATACATCCTCTTTTTTATCACATTTTCATTTACAACATTGACCCATAAATCCTCAAGGTGCACCTAGTGCTAGTATTTCACTCTCACCACCATTCTAATTTTTTGTAAGGATCATAATTTGTCCTTCCTGGAAAAAATATGAGATGGAAGAAATTTATCTCATCTAATGATCTCTCGGCCATCTTCAAACATGAGCGCATTTTAACCTTATCTTCTGCTATGGAAATTGGGAATTCTAGCCCCAACTTTCTCTTTCCTCTTTGAATGTTATCATAAAATATCAGTTGCCAAGTGATCTCCAACATGACCATTTTAGTAGTGTGATACCTCAAGAGTTTATATGGATGCATATTAAATCCTTGTACTATGATGTAGAAGAAGGTAGGGAAGTGGATGAACCAAGATCCATACTCCTCCACCAATTTTATTTACCTTGACTGACAGTCTCATGTGCAATGTCTTCTCTAGAGTCCTGATAATGCACGTTGCAAAGGCGTTGTTGAATCTAGAATAATATAATCATCCTTGGCATACAAATGCAATTGACTATAATATTCATGTACCTAAATAAGTGTTGAGTACCATTTCCAATCATTCCTTTTCACCTCAATCCATCATACTTTATATTTCAAGCTAGCATGTAGATGACATATGAGCTCATATAAAACTTTCTTGATAGCTCCAGATTCACCAGTTTCTCACTTAGGTTGTCGCTAATTAGTCCAACCCAATCAACTTTGTTGAATCCCCCAACCACATGTTCAGTGAAATACAACATCTATGCCTCAAACTAATAAGACTGTGGAATACCAAAAATTCTTCTCAACATCATGACTAAATCACTATATTCATGTTGAAGATTGAGCCATACTAGCTCCTTAGGCAACTTGGAATGGTGATCTCTATTCTTCCACATATATTTACTGTTTATGACCCCTCAAAATGTTGAATCCTAGCAGTGAAAACTCTAAGTTCTTTCTCTTTTGATTTCAATACCATCTTTTGGAATGTAGTGTTGGCATAACTGATGTAGTGATGGTAAGTGTGTTTTGGTGATGACATAGTGATTTGATTACATGATGATCAGATATTATATTTTCATTGATGTCAACTATTGAATTTGTGTTTTTAGTATTTTGTCAAGCATATTTGTGATGAATGATGAGTTTCACTGACTTTCCGTGGTTTCTATCTATTAGAAATTAATCTTTCCTTGGTAAAATATGTAATTAAAGGATAAACCAAGGTATCCTAAATTGTATTTGTCCTCTAGTCCAGGTAGGAGGACATGTCACATTTTTGTAATTCCTTTAATAAGGAAATTAGATATTCCTCCTTAAGAGGATTCTCACATTTGGCACACACTCAATGTGAATGTGACATTCATAGAAGATGTGAGTTACATGCAAACTCCTCCACTCATCTCTATTTAAGAGATTCCTCTACACACACTTTCTCAATAATCTTCTCTATTTTCTCACTTCTCCTCACATTCTCAAACTTTCTCTCATTATTGTAATGAGCTTATTGCTCTCATTCTCTCTCCTTCTTTAGGCTTTTATGTCTCATTTATATTATACACAAGGGGTTTTTCCTTGCTTTTTCCCTTTCAAAATTCTTGTGTTCTTGTGCTATTCTTGGAGCATTTTGGTGAATTTGGTGTTTGATCTATTGGAGGAATATCTCACTCTTTGTGTATTTGGTAAAACTCTTACTCTTGCTCACTCACTTGAATTTTTTCCTAAGCTCGTTTCCATTTTTTAATATTTCTAACATGGTATCAGAGCTAACTGAATCCTTATTTTGAGTGTTGCATAAAGGTACAATTGAAGGATATCTCGGTTGTGAAGGAGAAAGTAATTTTTTTCTTGATCTAATTCTTGTTTGCAAGTTTTCTTTTATTTTTTTTACAAATCTAACATATTTTTTGTAAATCTAACTATTTCTGGATGGCTTGCCACCAGATCTAATTTTTTTTTTTCATATTTATTTCAAGTTTTTAAGCTCTAATCCCACCCACTGTTGGGCAACCGAAAGGGTTTTTATTTTCATGCATTTTCATCCATTTTTCAAACTATCTCATTTGTAGGGTTATAATTTATATTCAGATCTGTATATTTCAAATTTTTAAATATATAATCAACATCTCTTGAATCCGTTATATATATCGCTTTGCTAAAATTTGTAAATATAACATTTTATTTGTAGATTTCATCTTTTTCTGCATTATATCTCTGTTTATATTCTTTAATTCTTCTTATAACATATTGTATTACTCTTTTCATATCTTGTTTTTAATCTAATACAATTACATCTCTATTTTTATTAATATTTACTAATATTTCTGTCTCTATTGTTTTCAGCTACCTCTAAATATTCTAGCGCAACATTTCACATTATTTGCAGGCATTTCTCTATTTTTAGACCTTGTGGTGTGAGTAGTGGAGTGAGAAGTTTATAGATCCTCATAGCATTCACTTTGCTCTCCCTTTATCAACGGATTGTATTTTGTTCTTAACCATACCTTTTGCAGCTCACGTAGTCTTCTCCTTCACCCATTAGTATCCAAATGAAACACAACCCATTAGTGAGTTTTTTTTATTCACCTTTTCACTACCCTTTTCCTTCGCCCATACATCTCCCTCCTCCAAAATTCTTCCTCCAGCACTCAAACACTGCTCCTCACGCTAGGGTGCTACTTCAACATTTTGTCCCCTCATCCCACTTTGTCCAAATAGCTCCTCCTCACCACACGCAACTCCACACCAAGCATATTTTATTCCTTGCGTAGCATAAGCATAAGCTTCTCCCATTTTTTTGGCTTCTTCAAACACAAAATCTCCCACCAAGCCCTTAAAAATGTTGTTGTCTGTCATATCTCTTCATTCATTGTTGCATCTTTTTTTTTTCAGTGCATAGCATCTCACCTTGGTGCACATCATCTCACCTTGGTGCACAACAATATTACATAGCATTGTGTGCAGCTTACAACCAACAGGAACTAATACAATTACATTCTTCATAATAAGTTTTTTTAGATTTTAGTCTCCTGCTCTCTACGCTTCCAACCAGTTCTACTCCTTACTTTTCGCTGCATCTCTTTGGCTGTTCATTGGTCTGAAATTTCTCTGATGCTCTAACATTTTCTTTACAAGTTGTAGTTAAGAATCTTGCTTCCTCAGAATAGTGTTTTGATAGAATTCATTATATTATGTCCTGCAGCAATCTGCTTTATCTTTCTAATTTTAGTTTGTTAGTTTGAACACTTCTTTACTTTGACTCATTTAATCTCATTATTGTTTAAATTTTAAGGAATCTCTTTATCAAACTTGATCATTTAATTTGTCTATCTTTAATCATTTATTTATCATTATTATCCATTAATTCTTTGTTTAATTCATCTCTTATTCCCTAATCAAAGTTCTATTTAAAGTTTATCACTTCTACCTAGTATTTTAAACTTAAAAAAAAAAAAAAAAATTTTAAAGGTTAATACATTTTTTTCTACTCTATACTTCTTAATATCACTTCATTCCTACATTCTTTGTATGAATTCTAACTATATTCATTTGCTATTTTGTTAATTAGTTACAATTAAAATTTGTTCCTTCATTTAAACTAAAAATTTAATTTTTTTTCATATATCTTTTTAACCATTCATATATCTTTTTAACCATTCATATTGTGATTAACATTAAATTTAATTTAATTTTCTTGATCTTTAATATTATTTATTCATTGTATTTCACTTCATTTAAGTTAATATGATCATTTTGCTTATTAATTATTTCTACCCTAATTCCAGAAATCAAATTAAACAGTTCTAACTATCATCAATGAAAGACACATGTTTATTTTCTATTCCGTTTTAAAATTTGCTTGAAGTTGCTACAGATGCCTCTATTGAACCAGCCGCCTTTGCTTTGCAATCTGACAAAGATGCTTGGAAAACTAAAAAAAAAGAAGCTCTTAGATTAATTGGTCTCTCAATTGTTCATGATCTCTACATCTTGATTGGACATTGCACCAAAGCCCATCAAGCATGAGACATTTTGCAACAAACGTATGTCAGCTCCATCGAATCCTGAAAGATTCAGCTCCAAGATAACTTGGAGGAGTTGAGGTATACTGATTTCAAAACTATGGATGAATTCTTACTTAAATTTGATGCTATTAAAACTCAATTAAGTGGTGTCAATATTACTTTAACTGATATTAGATTAATTACTATCATTCTAAATAAATATCTTCCTAAAGAATTTCAGCATTTTATTACTAACATTCATTCTCAACTTGCTATTCCTAGTTTAGCTCCTCATTTAACTTATGCTATTTTTCAAAATTTATTACGTTAAGAGGAAGCTAAATTATTGCAATTTGGTACTATTAAATCTTATGAACATGCTTTTGTGTCTAAAACTTAAAATCAAAATAATAAATCACATACTTCCAATAATAATCATCATAATAATAATTATTCCAATAACAACAATATTATCGTAACAATAATCATCATAATAATGGTTATTTAAATAACAATAATCATAATAATAGTTATTAAAATAACAGGTCTAATTCTAGGTCATCATACAATAATAATAACAATAATTACAATAATCAACAAAATAGGAAACCACATTGTACCTATTGTGGAAAAGATGGTCACCTAACTAATGTTTGTTTTAAAAAGCAAAATGATAAGAAGCCTATGAATAACAATAATCAAAATAAATTCAAATCTCAAGGTAATCAACGTCGTCATGCTTTTACTACTTGTTATAAAGATTCTCATGCATTAGAATGGATTATTGATAGTGACGCTTCTCATCATGTTACATCTCATAGAGAAGTATTTAATTCTTTGCAACCTGATACTACAAATATTCATAATCAATTAGCTAATGATCATAGTTGCAAAGTTGATGGAGTTGGTAATGTTAATGTTCCAAATGGAAAATTACACAATGTTCTTTATTTTTCTGAATTGAAATCGAATCTTCTTTCAATTGCTCAAATATGTCAAGATTACAAAGTTGAATATCATAAGGATATGTGCTATATTATTGATCCTAACACTGATCATGTTGTTGCTAATGCTAAGATGGACAATGATAACTTTTTTAAATTTTATGAGTTTGCCTCTTCAAGGTACTCTTTGAAAGTGAATATTGATTTCAATATATGGCACGAAAGGTTTGGCCATTTGAATTCTGATTATATCTCTTTGATGCAAAAATCTAACATGGTTGAAGGATTACCCCATATTGTTCCATCTAAAATTACATACACAGGTTGCATGATTGACAAAATGAAAAGGGAGCCCTTTCCTCATAGTACTTCATGGAGGGTGTCTCATAAGTTACATCTTATTCACAGTGACCTTTTGGGTCCAATGGAGAACATCTCCATACAAGGTTCAAAGTATGCTCTTACCTTTGTGGATGATTTTAATAGAAGAATTTGGATTTATTTCTTGCATACTAAAGATCAAGTTCTTGACACATTTTATGAATTTCATATGTTTGTGGAAAGGAAATCTATTTCTAAACTTAAAATTCTTAGAACAGATAATGGTACTGAATATGTTAATAATGTTTTTCATTCTTACTTGAGATCTTTTAGTATAAAACATCAGCTTACTGTTCCTTATACACCACAACAAAATGGTGCGGCTGAAAGGAATCATAGAACTTTTGTGGAAATGGATAGATGTATGTTACATGCAAAAGATATACAATACAAGTTTTGGGCTGAAGCAATGGCTTGTGCCACTTATATTCTTAATAGAACTCATACTAAAGATTTGCAAGATATAACTCCTGAGGAAGCATGGTCTGGTAGGAAACCCAATTTTCAACATTTGAGAATATTTGGATCTATTTCTTATGTTCACACACCCAAACAAAAAAGGAACAAACTAGATTCTAAATCTTCTGCATTTACTTTTGTTGGGTATAATGAATCTACTAAAGGTTATCAAGTTTATGATCCTATTACTAACAAGGTGCATATTGCAAGAGATGTTTTTATTGCAAAAAAAGAAGTACATGATTGTTCCAATGTTAAAGATGATCAATTTAAAGGGGGAATTATTGAACTCATGGAGGACCAACCTCCTATCCTAAACCCTACTCCTAATAAACCTATTTCTATTCCTACTAGTATTAAAAATGATGATGACGATGGTAAGAATATTTCTACTCCTCCTAGTGATAATTTTGCTCATGATAGTGATAATTTTGTTCATGATGATAATGATATATTTAATCCTTATAGTGACGATGAAAATGATGAATTTACTCCTCATAGTGATATTTTTGTTACTTCTAAGAGAAATCCTAAATGGTTTAAAGATTTACTTAATGAAGGTGATGATTATATTACTAGAATGGGTGGATGTAGACCTAGGAAACTTAATTATTGCAATTATGCTTTGATGTCTTCTCTTATGCATTCTAAAGATCCTCAAATTTTTTCTCAAGCTAAAAATCAATCCCATTGAAAAAATGCTATGCAAGAAGAATATGATAGTTTAATTTCTAATGATACTTGGGATTTAGTTACTTTACCTCATGGCAAAAATCTAGTTTCATGTAAATGGTTATACAAAACTAAGTTGAATGCAAATAATGAAATTGGTACGTTTAAAGGTAGGCTAGTAGCAAGAGGTTTCTCTCAAATTGAAGGAATATACTATAATGAGACCTTTTCTCTTGTTTCCAAAATGCCTACCATTAAAGTTGTTCTTGCTTTAGCTTCTAAAATGAATTGGCCCATTCACCAAATGGATGTTAAAAGTGTTTTTTTTAAATGGTGATCTACATGAAGAAATATATATCTATCAACCTCTTGGTTTTATTAAAGAAGGTAATGAACATCTTTTATGTAAACTAAAGAAATCTATTTATGGTTTAAAACAATCTCCTAGAGAATGGTACTCCAAAATCAATGCTTTCTTTATTTCTCAAGGCTTTGATAGAAGTAAAAATGATCTAACTTGTATATCAAGCATAGTGAAGATGACATTATTATTATTATCATTCTATATGTTGATTATTTTATTCTTACTTCATGTTCTAACCATTTAATTTATGATATTAAGTTCCAACTTAACCAAAAATTTCAAATGACTGATTTAGGGCTTCTACATTATTTCTTAGGAATGCAAATTTGGCAAACCCCTAAGGGTATTTTTATTTCACAAAGTAAATATGCTAAAGATATTCTTGATAGATTTCATATGAATGATGCTAATCATGTTTCAATTCCATGTGAATTAGGAACTAATTTAATGCTAGATATGGAATCTGCATTTATAGATGTTACTCCTTATAGAAAACTCGTAGGAAGTTTAAATTATCTAACTCTCACTAGACCTGATATATCTTTTAGTGTTGGTTTAGTTTGAAGATTTATGTCCAAACCTCAACAAACACACTTCAAAATTTCTAAAAGAATATTAAGATATATTAAAGGTACTCTTGATGTAGGATTATTTTATGATGCAAATTCTGATTTTACATTAAAAGGATTTATTGATTCAGATTTAGGTGGAGACCCCAATGATGGGAAATCTACTTTTGGGT
>MU225606.1:34820-70611 GCA_018584345.1 Thuja plicata | reverse complement strand
TATATATATATATATATATATAAGTGTTGGTTTAGTTTCAAGATTTATGTCCAAACCTCAACAAACTCACTTCAAAATTGCTAAAAGAATATTAATATATATTAAAGGTACTCTTGATCTAGGATTATTTTATGATGAAAAGTTTGATTTTACATTAAAAGGATTTACTGATTTAGATTTAGGCGGAGACCCCAATGATGGGAAATATAATTTTTGGTATTGTTTCTTTCTTGGTTCAGGTGCTATATCTTGGAAAAGTAAAAAAGATCAATTTGTTTCTCTATGTTCCACTGAAGATAAATACAAAAGTTGTACTAATGCATCTAAGGAAGCTTTATGGCTTAGAAGAATTCTTGAAGATTTGGGTCTACCTCAACAAGAACCTACACCTTTATATTGTGACAATCAAAGTGCAATAGCCTTGGAAAAGAATCTAGTTTACCATGCAAAGTCAAAGCACGTTTCTCTCCACCACCACTTCATTAGAGAGAAAATTGAATAAAAGAAATTTTCCCTCATCTATTGCAAGGGTGAAGATCAAGTTGCAGATATTTTGACAAAGCCTCTTTCTAGAGATAAATTTGAATTTCATCGCAAAATTTTGGGTTTGATACCCCTTGATGTAAATACCCCAAGTAAAGATTAAAGGGGGGTGTTAGAAATTAATCTCTTCTTGGTAAAATATGTAATTAAAGGATAAAACAAGGTATCCTAAATTATATTTGTCCTCTAGTCCAAGTAGGAGGACATGTGACATTTTTTTAATTCCTTTAATAAGGAAATTAGATATTCATCCTTAAGAGGATTATCACATTTTGCACACACTCAATGTGAATGTGGCATTCATAGAATATGGGAGTTACATGCAAAATCCTCCACTCATCTCTATTTAAGAGATGCATCTACACACACACTTGCTCCATAATCTTCTCTATTTTCTCACTTCTCATATTCTCAAACTTTCTCTCATTATTGTAATGAGCTTATAGCTCTCATTCTCTCCCATTCTTTAGGTTTTTGTGCCTTATTCATATTATACACAAGGGGTTTTTTCTTATTTTTTCCCCTTTCAAAATTTTTGTGTTCTTGTGTTGGTCTTAGAGCATTTTGGTGAATTTGGTGTTTGATTCATTGGAGTAATATCTCACTCTTTGTGTATTTGGTAAAACTTTTACTCTTTCTCACTCACTTGGATTCTTTCCTAAGCTCGTTTCCATTTTTTAATGTTTATAACACTATCTTTAGGGGTTACTTAGGTATGTCTTTGGATGTCAAATGCATGACTACTACTGCTGAAGTAAGTTTATGTGAGAGTTGTAATCGAATGGTATATTAAAGTACAACTGCTAGAACTATTAATGATGGGTGATAGATGATTTGAATATCTTATAAAATATTAGATGTATCTTGTGGAGCAGTCACATGATATGGTGGTTTAAAGTGTTTAGATGCTACAGTTGCAATCACAACTAATTTGAGTGATCGGCGAGAAGAGACAATGTTATTCAATAGGTTAAGTGTTTGTGTTCTTCAACTATCGATGGTAGATCTTGTATCGGTAATTAGTATCAATGTGGCAGTGATTAATGATGAATGAGTCACTATTTGGAGATGTATATTCATGATTGGAGGTGATGATCTATCATCACATTGTTCGATGTTATATTATGGAGAAAATTCTAGAGGAAGTTTGTGTATGGTCAAAACATGTTTGACTCTTTGGCTCAATTTCATATGTAAATCACCATGTAGGTTGACGTAGTATTGGAAATATGTTTTTTATATTTAATTTTTTATGTGGCATGTTGGATTTGAGCAGGATGTTTTGAAATTCTATTTTAGGGTTTGATTAAGGTGGTGGACTTAATATTTCAGTATATAATGGTTGAAGTTGAGTGCAAAATGTGCTGATCCAAGGAAGAGTTAAGTGTGCTTAGAAGAGATTGTGTGCTTCAGTGGATCTGATTGCGGGTCCAACAATTGGTATCAGAGCATTGGTCCTCTTTTTTCATGAATCTTAACAACTTGAGGCAAAGATCCAAGATGATGCAAAAGGAGGGTCCTAAATTCACAAGAGAGAACTACTCAATATGGTGTGGTCGAATAAAGCTCTATCTTAAGGGCTTGATTGATAAATATTGGGATCTTTTGGTTAATAAGTATACTATCCCCCCATGAATCCTAACTCCAGATCAGTTGAAGGTTAAGCATGAACATACTACTACTATGGAAGCTATTGCAAGTACTCTTTTTGATGCAGAGTATGTTGATATTAAAGAATTAGATATAGCTTATGAAATGTAGGAGAAGTTGAAAACTATCTATGGTGGAGATCCACATGTACAGAAGGAAAAGGTTGACAACTTAAGAGGAAATTATGGTGAGATGAGAATTCAAGACAATGAGAACATTGAGCTATACAGTCATAGAATCAAAGAAGTTGTTTCTACTATCCGAGGTGGTAGTGGTAATATTTTCGAGGAGGATGTGGTAAGAAAATGTTAAGAAATTTATTACCTTAGTATGTTATTAGGGTTTTAGCTATTCAAGAGCTCATATATTTAGGAACTTTTACAGTTAGTTTGGATGCATTAGTAGGGTATGTGCAAGATCATGGTATGCCAAAAACTGGCAATGTGAAAAAAAAGAGCTTTTCACTCGTCCAAAAGTGCACCCAAAAGTTTGTTGACTTTTTAGTAGGTCTAGGTGTCAGTACACCTAGCCAAGAAAAAAGCCAAAGCTAAAGCATTATCAGATATCCGATAATATCCAATATCTGATATTCATCAGTGACAATATATTGTTTCCCGCAGTTGTGTTCAACATTTTCATTGTGAAAATGTTGAAGCAACCAAGCAAGCATATCGTATATCCATTAGAGATCATGTATATGATTTGCTACAGTAAAGAGGTAAGTTAAATTTATAAGTTTCATTGTTGTTTTTGGTTTTTGAATTGAAATTTGTAGTTTTTTTAAAAAACTAGGGTTGAAATGATATTGTTTATTGTTTTTTAAAATTGATTATAAACTAGGGTTGAAATGATAAAAACTAGGGTTGAAATTGATATTATTTATTATTTATTATTTTTGAATCAGACATGGATTCAAACCAATCAGAAAACCCTCCCAATGAGTCTGCAAACAATCTAAAACCACCTCAAAACAATCCCCCACCTTTAGAAGACCAACCAGTCTCAAACCCTCGACAATTATAGGATCTCATAGGAGACAATCTAAATCATCTTAGAGGATATCAGACCACATATGTGAATATCCCCACATTGTGCCCCATGTTTTCCACATTGAACTCCATTATTGAAAGCATGGAGAAACTCATAGATCAACATAATGTTGCACTTCTTTGGAGCGAATCCATGCACACTCAGTTTGATGATGGGCTTGACTATGATCAAGTTATGGATCTAAATATTAAAAAAAAACATGACATATGTAACATTTTTGTTGATCCTAAAACTGGTTTAAAAGTAGACCCTAAAATAACCAAGTTGTTAATTAAAGGGTGTTACGTGACAACTTTTGGGATCGTTGGTGGATGGTTTTTGATAGACCACCCCACAATAATTTGGATGTCCCATTCTATTTCATAAGAAAATTGTATGCTAAATTTGTGCTCGGTCACAAGGTAAATTATTGGAGCATGAGAGAGAACCAAGGCGTAGGCTTAGGTGCTCCTCAGGATAGGCCAGGGGCATAGTGGGTGAAATCCCACACATATTTCCCCCCTCCTGAGATTTCACCACCTCCTATAATGCAAGATCTTGATATTATTGCTGAGGCTGACTCACAGACTATTCGAGCCATTCACACCTTGAGTGATATATTGGTTAGGAAGAGTGTGACATTGTTGCCTCCTCATGTTGATGCTTCTGGCCCTTTCACATCCTCCATGAGCTCACATGTTTTTGT
Organism: Thuja plicata; assembly: GCA_018584345.1. Taxonomy (NCBI): domain Eukaryota; kingdom Viridiplantae; phylum Streptophyta; class Pinopsida; order Cupressales; family Cupressaceae; genus Thuja; species Thuja plicata. The sequence goes on along the minus strand of MU225606.1, from coordinate 66,683 downwards.
GCCCCACACTTGCATTATGTGCAAGAATATGTGCTTGGGTCCCCTGAATGATAGTGATACATATAACTACGTCTTTGAGGTGGACGATACTAAACAACACACTATAGGCATTGAAGCACCCCATAGAGATGTGCATTAGGGGCATACAAAGCCATGGACTCCTGTTATAGTAAGAGTAAATAGATAACTTGTTACATTGTATTTAATTTTAAATGTTTGTATTTTTAATATAATTTTCTTATAATGATTGCCCACTTATTTTTTTTTATGTGTTTCATTTATGTCTAGTTGATGACAAAGGAGGATATGGCACAGGTGGAGGGGTTTGTGCTTTTGAAAATTTCATTTGGCCTTGAAACTTCCACAGTACATATGTTTTAATGTACTCATTGGTTTCCTTTTATTATAATAGTATATACATGTGTTTTCTAATTTTTATGATCATCTTATTACATACTGATGCAGGTTTCACCAGTTGCCACTGGGGGGAAATGTGAGGGGGTTCAGATGTCTGTTGTTAACAAGGGGAAGGTAATTAAGTATTTTAGATTGTTTAAGCATACATGTATACTTTTCACTTGTGTGTACTCATTTTTCATTACATGTTTTATTTGATAGAGGGTGGTATCTGATGATGTCATGAGACTAGTTCAACACGATAGAGTCACATGAATCCCAATTCGCAGTGATATCGCCACAATACATATGTAGAACTTATGGAAAGACATGTTGTTAATTAGTGTCAAAGCACTTAGTCATCCAGTATTTCCCAAGTGATCATTGTGACCCGAGTGATCAATATCGCCCGAGTGATCAGTGTGACCTGAGTGATCAGCATTGCTCAAGTAACTAGTATCGCCCGAGTGATCATCATATTGCCCAAGTATCAGTTTATCACCCGAGTAGACTTCTGGACCCGAGTGACAATATTTGGCCGACTTTCCTTATATTTTTTTATATCATTATGTCTAATAGAAGCCAACTTATGAAGTTATTTGTTTTGGATAAGATATTTTGTTTATCCAAAATGTAACAACAAAGTGAAATGTATATGCGAATATGAAGTGACATATTGATTAGAAGATTGCAGAAGTATAAATTAAAATAGAGTCTCATCCATCACAGTCAGGTGATTAGTTATAAATCAAAGGATCTTATTCAACAAATCAGAGTTACCTAAGTAGATCATCTACTGGTTCATTCTAACAGGTGGATCAACTAAATCCTCTAACCAGGTGGACCTAACAGTCCTTTGTAAATATCTTAACAGAGTTTCATTACTTTTGTATTGTATAAAATCCTTTAACAAGGTGGACTTAACAGTCCTTATTTATCCTAATAGGGCAGGTCATCAGAAGTGGTCAATGTAAGCTCTAACAAGCTAAATTTATATTGTAGTACTAAATCTTGTGGGTACCATCCCCACCCCAGTTTTAGTTTCTATTTGGAAGGTTTCTAGGTAACTAAATATTGTGTCATGTGTTATGTATGATTCTTTCCTGTAAGTTATATACATACAAATCAGATTAGATAATATAAATTGTGAATAAAGAAGTTTAAGTTTTATTGGTTCTTGATTCACCCCCCCTCTCAGTCACCTTACACAAAATGTATTTCCAACAATTGGTATTAGAGATAAATGTTCTCTAACATAAGTTTAATAGCTTGAGCAAAGATTGGAGGCGATGGAAGTATACAGACTGAAGAAAGCCATTGAAAATGAAAAGATAGATCTACAAATGGCCATGGATCAGATCAAGAAAATCAAAGAGCAACTCTCTCTTTCCCTAAAAAGAAGAAAAGCTTTAGCAGAAAAAATGAATGACAGGAATTACATCGAAGAAAGAATTGAATATTTTTGCAAAGACATAATCTCTGAAGAATTTTTTGCAACCATTGAATAGTTTCTTGCAAAGAATATCAATTTACATGAAGAAGTCAGAAAGTTGAAAAGAGAACAAGAAGTTCATTCAGTCATACTATGTGAAGTCATAGAACAAAATAATCAAGCAGAAGATGACATAAATTTGGCACAAGAAGATAAGAGATTTCTGAGTACAAGATTAGAGGAAAAATAAAATTAAATCCATCACTTATCACTCCAGCAAGCAGATTTGGCAAATCAACTCAATAATGCAAATCAAGAATTTATCAACCTAAGGACAAAAAATGAAAGACTGCAGAATGATGTCAACACTGAAAGGAAAACCAATGAAAGTATGATGAATTCACAAGGTAGTACATATAATTTAACATAAATTAGACATCATGGACAGATTGGACTAGGTTATACTAAACAAGGTGAATCCTCAAAGCAAAGAGCCCAAAAGAATATGAAACCTAATTCTAACCACTGTGGTAAGTTAGGACATACATAAAATAAATGTTGGAGCAATGGAAAATCAAAATTTAATGGTAAATGCTATATTTGCAAAAAGCATGGACATAGAGCAAGTGAATGCACTGAGAAACCTAAGTTTAAAGGAAAATGTTTTAAATGTAACAAACAAGGTCATAGATCTTTTGAGTGAAGAACTAAGAAATGGAACCTTGCTGAACAATTGGCCAAAGCAATTTTTGGTTGGGATTACAACACATGGTACAAATGTTGTCATTGTGGAGAGTATGGACACATTGGTGCAAATTGTACAAAAACTCACCTTTGAAGAAGAAATCCTACTAAGAGATGTTATGTGTGTAATCAACTCGGTCATCTAAGTAGAAATTGTATGAAAAAAGAAAAAGTGGATACTAGTTTTGAGAAAGGCAAAGCAAAGGTCTCAAAAATAAAAAATCAGATGAATAAACAATGGGTAAGGAAATCCTCTAAAAGTTCAGACCAAAACAATGAAGGATCAAATGACACCCAAGATAGTGAGTTGGGTGGATCTACCATCACAAAATAGAGATGCAAGGAAATGACTGGAACTATGCATTCAAGCCATCATATATTAGTTCCATATATGCTAGCAAGTCCAAATTTGCATATTGATGCATTAGGAAATATTATGGTTCTAACCGAGTCAGGATCTCAGTTGCACCTGAGCTACTCTAGCTTAACCGAGCCAAGTTGGGTTATATAACAATTGGGAAGTTTTTTTTTTATGAGCTTCCAAGTAAGCCTGGGAGAAATACCAAGCTATTCCAGCTACTATGTACAGAGCATTTAATGAAATACTGATACTGAACAAAAAGATAGAAGATGTTGTGAAGTCAGCCACAACAGTGTGGAAATCTATATTTTAAGTCAAAGAAGATGATAAGGTAGAAGCACCAAACGCAAATCCTCCTAAACAGACCAATGATGATACATTACCTGGGGTACAAAAATTGAAGAGTCTAATGTTGCTCAGATTGTAGTGGAAGTAATGGAATCATTTCCTCAATCAGCTATCTAGAACATATTGTCTCTGAGCAAGGACAAGGTTACAGAATCAACATCTGATCGAGTAGGAACCGAGCAACAAGATCCACCTATTATTAGGCCAAGCACAACTGAGTCACTGATGGACAAGGTAAATTTGGCCAGTATTGATTCTTCAGTTAACCTTGATTCAATAGTTGATACAGTAAAGGTCAATGACCTAATTCAATTGAATACTGAGGCACAAGTTGAGGATGGAAAAGTTAAGGAAATTGTTCCTTCACCTAATCCCAAGATCAAAGATAAGGAGAAGGAATTAAATAATGATGAGATTGATCTTGAAAAGGACATTGTGATTCCAAATTGGAATCTTTCCAACTTATCAGTAGAGAAAATGGATATACTTGGAGAACTATGGAAGAAAAGAGCAATCCAAAAGAAGCTCCAAGAAGAGAAAAAGAGGAACAAAGTACTTGAAGATATAAAAGGGATATTCCAAGATGCACTACAGATTGAAGTCAATGTGAATGAATCCATTATGGCTCAACTTGTTGACATAGTCCATAAGTTTAATGAAGACATGAATGGTCAGGAAAAATTGCTTGAGAAAGCAAAAAGAAAGTTTGAAAACAAGGTTCTAGAGAATGTTGCAAAGAAGATTGCAATTGACTAGGTGCAGCTAACCAATGTTATTAGCACTCTAGAAACCACCATGACCAATGTAGTAACATTATTGGTAAAGTTGAGTGAAACCTCTAACTTTAATATGGAGATAAAGAATAAGCTAGTAAAGATTGATGCAAATCTAAAGGAAAGTGAAAATCAGTTGGCACTTGATCCAAGCACAAGCTCAACACACTTTTTGAAGATCAAATATCTGACCAATCTACAGGCTAAGTTACTGAGAGAAGAAGCAAGGAATAGAGAGTCTCTTACAGCCATTCAGAGCCAACTCCTACCACACATGGATTCAATGCAGAAACACATCACACATGCCAAGACACTCATCTATGACAATAATTTATCAGTTGTAGAACTTATGATAGAGTTGTTAGCCAAGCTACAGATAGAATTGCACATCATGAAGGTGCTACAGGAAAATTGGGAGAACACTCTGTCTCAAAGTTTGAAGGTACATTGTGATTTCCTATCCTACTTTGGAATTTCCTTGTAGATATAGTTTGGCATTTTTTTCAAAAACAAGGGGGAAAGGTCATTGTATATACATTGAGGAAATACATGTACAATTGAGTAGATACGAATATATACATTTCAAAAACAATTTTGAAAAAAAAAAAGATTTAGTTGGACCCGAGCAACAGAGCAGGCGTCAAAACCTGAGCAGAGAGTAAGGGGGGGTTTTGACTCATCAAATTCAGAGTACAATGATAAGTGTTTTTGTCACTAATGACAAAGGGGGAGATTGTAGACCTTATGTCAAGACATGTTGTCAATTAGTGTCAAAACACTTAGTCATCCAATATTTCCCGAGTGATCAGTGTGACCCGAGTGATCAATATCGCCTGAGTGTTCAGTGTGACCCAAAAGATCATCATTTCCCAAGTAGCCAGTATTGTCTGAGTGATCAACATATTGCGTGAGTATCAGTTTATCACCCAAGTAGACTTTTGGACCCGAGTCACAGTATTGGGTTGACTTTGCTTATATTGTTTTATATCATTATGTCTAATAGAAGCCAACTTATGAAGTTATTTGTTTTGGATAAGATATATATAAGACATTTTGTTTATCCAAAATATAACAACAAAGTGAAATGCATATGTGAATATGAAGTGGCATATTGATTAGAAGATTGCAAAAGTATAAAGTACAGCAGAGACTCATCCATCATAGTCAGGTGATTAGTTATAAATCAAAGGATCTTATTTAGAAAATTAGAATTGCCTAAGAAGATCATCTACTGGTTCATTCTAAGAAGTGGATTAGCTAAATCCTCTAACCAGGTGGACCTAACAATCCTTTGTAAATCTCTTAACAGAGTTGCATTACTTTTTTATTGTATAAAATCCTTTAACAAGGTGGACTTAATAGTCCTTATTTCTCCTAATAGGGAAGGCCATCAGAAGTGGTCAATGTAAGCTCTAAGAGGCTAAATTTATACCGCAGTACTAAATCTTGTGGGTACTATCCCCAACCTAGTTTTACTTTCTATTTGGAAGGTTTCTGGGTAACCAAATATTGTGTCATGTGTTATGTATGTTTCTTTCCTTTAAGTTCTATACATGAAAATCAGATCAGATAATATAAATTGTGAATTAAGAAGATTAAGTTTTATTGGTTCTTGATTCACCCCCCCTCTCAGTCACCTTACATGTAATATATTTCCAACAACGTATATTTCTAAATTTATTTGTGTGTATTTTACTATCAAGTATATATTTAATATGATAGAGTCATGATTGTATGAAGTATCTGTTTGACTTTTGTAGGTCATCCCTAGTTTGAGGGAGATACCACGCCAAGGGTCTGTATCGCTAATGACCCAACCGATATTTCTTGAAGATAAGTTCAACACAGGTAACTTTTAATTTTAATTAAATTATTTTTGAAACATGTATTTGCTACCAAGGATTTAACATTAAATAGTATAAGTCATAGGTCAATCTCATGTTCAAAAACATATATACAGGTCGGAGTCAACATTGATGGCATTGTCCCTTCGCTGCCAAGGAAATATATTAGGTCTCATGGCCGCATGAGGAGACAAAGAGGTGAGGTACATGAGAGTTCAATTTTTTTTAAAAAATATTTATTATTGTTGACTATGATTTTAAATTTGTATTTATTATTTGTAGAAACCATATAAATTAAGTAATCTAACTTGGGGTTTCACTTTTGTATTTGAATGAAGGATCCATCAGAGCCAAAGAGTAGTTCAAAGAGACTTCACTTTGATCATCCACTAGTAGAATAAGATGTCATAGAAATATTTGTAGTTGAAATTCTTATTTTGAGATTCCATATGACACATTTTGAGATGGCGTATGCCATATTGTATCTAGATATGTTGATTTTGCAAATTTTTTGAGATGGAATGTGCCACACTTTGTACAAAACAATTTCATATATACATATAGATACATGTTCATTTATGATATTTTATCTTTTTCATGTGTTCTATGTATGTATCAAGCCCATATTATATCTTTGGCATGTGTTTTATGTATGTATTATTTCCATATTATGTCTTTGTCATGCAGTGTATTTATGTATGTATGTTCATTTCCATATTATATATTTTCCATGTGTTGTATGTATGTATTATTTTCATACTACATCTTGATTCTCCATTAGCCATCTGGTGCACTATACTTTTGAGAGAACCGAAATATTGATTGCAAGATTCATGGTAAATAGGAGTGCAATTGATTAATTTTTTGTCAAACGCATTATGTTATTTAACATTTATTTTACATGTGCTTATTTGAAAGACTCCATTGTTGTGATGTTGGAATAATTAAACCTCTGATTTGGTTTTCAATTTCCTTCATTCATACATGGGGCATGCCCACTAAGACAACCTTTGATCCTTTATAGATTTGGTTGTCATTTGATTATTGTTATTATTTTGGTGTTACACCATGTTTGAATAGATCTAAAAGTACTTTACATGCTTTGTTTATAGTCCTTGCAGTCAATGTAATGAAATCTCTTTACATCATTCTATTAAATAATTAGTATTTCTATTAAAAGAAGTTCAACGTTTTTTCTTTACATTGTTCAAAAATTTCAGCATATCTTATTTACATTGTAGTTCAATGTACTTAGTTTACATTGTTCAAAAAATTCAACATGCCTTGTTTATGCTTGTATATTCCTTTGATGCATTTTATCAAACAGTTTAATCTTCTTTAGTTTATGCTTTTTTATTTTATTGAGACATTAAGTAAAATGGCTTGTGTACATCTTTTGTTTCTACACTTCACGTTGGCATTTAGGCAAACAACTAACATGCTTCACATAGATTCTGTAATCAAATTTTATCATTGCTTGAGCTGACATACGAGAGGCATTGTTTGAAATAGAAAACATGCCTTGAATAGTTCCACATGTTGCAATAATAAAAATGATTTTTATGCCTTGTATGTTCTTCCACATCTCTCATTTGTCTATCCGAGCTTGCAATCTGCTATATGCATTTTATTGAAAGTCTTCAAATCTTTCTCAATACATCCAATCTATGCATATCCTACAAATATCCTTAAAATGTTCATGTGTATTTTATTCTTTGCGCTTCCATGGTACATTCTCCCTACTTGGCTCGAGCATAAAGAACATTGAAATCATTACATTTTATGAGAGAAAATCTCTTTGAGGCTCTCTTTCAAATCTAAATAATCTGAGTGGAATCTACCATAACTGAGCTAGGTACTTGTAGGCCTTCCCAAGATGGTCCTTTTCCACTTCATGGATCTTTGATATCTCTCATGAGGTTCGAGATATGGATGTCCAAAAATCATTTCCCAATTTGGATTAGTGCACCTTGGGAACACTTCAGTTTGACATGCGCTGGAACAGTTCTGATGCTACGTGAGAGAAGAAAGGTCTACCCTAGCATTTACCTAGCCAACTATAGATGATGGAGCTGAAGGTTTGGTCCTATGATGAATGGTTTGAAAGATGCACCATTGAGCAACTTTCAACTGAGCAACAATGCAACTCTTTGCACCAACCTAGATCGGGTCGCCAAATGGAATTAGAGTGGAATCTCCTAGAACTGAGATACATAAATGTAGGCTTTACCAAGATGGTCCTTTTGAACTTCATGGATCTTTGATATCTCTCACGAGGTCTGAGATATGGATGTCCAAAAATTGCTTCCCAATTTTGCATAGTGCACCTTTGGAACACTTCGGTTTGACATGCGCCAGAACCTTTTTGATGCTATGTGTATAGTCAAAAAATGGAAGCACTTCCATTGTAGACTGGTTTAGCCTTCCAAGTAAGTGGTTTGGGGTCATGTCAAGTCCCTTGAATGGGTCTCTGATTTGGATCTGGCTTTTTCCCCCTATTCTGCCCCATTTCCCACTTTTTCCAGCCTGTTTCTGACTCTTGAAACTGCAAACTGGGATTTTGACCTTAGGGCCAAAGTCAACCTTTTTGGGTCAAGGTCAACCTCAACCTTAACCTAGGTCAGAATCATCCTTTTTCTAACCTATGGTCCAGATTCAAGATTCCCAGGGTTTTCGGATGTTGGGCTTTGGAAAGAGTTAATTCCTGCTTGCGGGTCGGCTATTTTGGTCTTCAGAACAACACATCTTTAAATATATTTAATATAGCTCCTCTTCTAGGGATATGGGTCTAATTGGAATTTAATTCTCCTATGTAGGCCTCTCTAGAAGATTTTTCCCTAGTTTCATATATAAGGAAGCCTTCTTCTCTCATTTTCTCTAACCATAAGCAAGAATAACCATGATCATCAACTATCAAAGACTTAAGAGGTGAAATTCAAAGGTGAAGAAGCAATATTTGAAGCAAGCCAAGTAGCCATTGAAGCATTCATCCATTCTCAAGAATTCAAGCACTCAATTCATCAAGGAGATATATTGGTGGCCATTGAAGGATTCAAACTCCATGGAGCCCTCTTGTTGAAGATTTCTCCATCCACATTTTTCCAAGCCTCTTCCTATTCAAAGATCCATTGAAGATTGGTGTTGAAGATCTACAAGAAATTGATTTGAGACATCCTACATTTCTACATTCTACATTCTACTTCCATTTGGTGCATGCATACTTGTGGATCCACGTATTTGAATCTACCACAAGGGATTCTACAAACAAGGTGAATTTTTTCATTTACTTTGTTTTACTTATGCAATTTCAATTATACTTTGAGGTTAATTCCAAAAGTGGAGTTTGACCAAGGCAAACCCCTCCCCCCAACAAACAAATCCATTTCTCTTGTAGGTACAGGTTTGAAACAATGGATTGGATTGCAGATTTAGATACCCTTTTCAGAAAACTTTTGGGAACCAAAAATAGATTTTCAGTCAGAGACTTTTTAGGTTGATTCTGCCCTAGGTTGGAATCAAAAATTCTGGGTCAATGGTGACATTGACTTGAGGGTCAAAATTGGAATTGTATCATAACAAAAAAATATTTTTGGGTTTTTTTTGTCTCTAAATTTCTATTCCAGATCCGGTCTTAGATTTTTTAGAAACTGAGTGTAGACCCCTGAAAACTATCACACATTCTTTCCTATAAAATGGGTATTTAAGATCTTCCTCTTTGCTCTTATTTCCAAATGATTGATTCATTTATGCATTGATCCTTCTTTTTGGGTTAACAAATTTGGATCCTTCCTTTTTGTATTTAAGGATAAAAGTAACATCTTATTCACCCCTCACATTTCAATAAACATTCTAATTTCAAATGTATCAACATCCATCCTATCCTACATTATGTCATCATCTCTATTTCTTATCTTACATTAGAATGACCTCTATTTCTTATGTTACATTTTGGTGAACCCACAATAGACAACTCTTTCTTTTTTTTGGTGTTATATTTACATTTTTATGTTAGATCTTGCATGCATATTAGATTACCTTTCTTTTATGTTCTTACATTTACATTTCAAAAATTAAAAAATCAAAATATTGTGTTTCCTAGATTAGTTCATTTGCATTGTACTGGTGTATGAGCTTTAGCACTTCTAGTCCTACTTATAGTATCCCAGTTAGAAGAAGCCATAGACTTATGGGTTCCTTTGATCCCGAGTCTTCCTCTCTTTTCCTTAGGATCCCAGATGACAATTTGATCACTCATTATTAAAATCCTTCTATGGAGCATAACTCTTCTCACTCATCTCATGATGAGGATGATTCTTTAAGAGTTCCTCCTAAACAAGTGCAAAAAATTTCAACCGAAATTGATAAAATGGGAAATTGGCTTATTCAAGAAAACCATACTCAAGATTCCATCCAAGCAATAGAGGCTCTTAAGAATGTCCTTAATGATAGTGATCAAGGTATTAATTTCTTGCGTGGTATCACTCATATTATGCATTTGAATGTTAAACCTTTAGCTCAAGAGGCTCAAGATATAGAATTCACTCATCCCGTCACTAGTGAGGAACATTCTTCTATTTCTTTACCTAGTATTCCTACTTATACTTCTCCTTTGATGACTACATCTCTCCCAGGTTCATCTATTCCTATGAGTTTTCCACCAGTATCTCTACCCACCTCACAACCTTCATATCATAGTGTGCCTTTTACTTATCCCAATCCCCTTCCAAATATGGTTCCAAGTGTTCTACCAGTTGTGTCTTCCATTCCTGCTGCTTCCTACACTTTTCCTAGTGTTCCTAATATTTGTATGCCACCTATTTCTTCTAATGATTCCACAATTATTAGTTTGGCTCAAATTGTGTCATCTTTACAACAACAACTTGCATCTTTAACCCAATCCAAATTTAGCATTCCTAAATGTGACATGGATAGTCCTTTATCCTTAGACATTATTTGTGCTACTATCCCTCAGCAAGCTGATATGCTTCATCTTTAGAATTACAATGGTAAAGGCCATCTTGTTACTCATGTTAAAACATTTCAAATCCTTTGTAGTGATTATGCTCATGACCATAGGATTTTAGCTAAATTGTTTGCTAGGAATTTTCATGATAAGACCTTGCAATGGTATTGTTCTTTACCTCCTTGTTCTATTGATTCTTTTCCTAAACTTGTTAACACCTTCATTCAACAATTTCAAAATAACATTGGTCCGCAAGTTTCCTTAATTGATTTAATGCATTGTAAACAAAATATTAAGAAAAAATTGACTGATTTTATTGGTAGATTTAAGCATTTGTATGCTCAGATTTCTTATCATGTTCCTGATATTGATATTCAGAATATGTTTATTTCAAATTTACAAAAGGATATTAGAGATAAGATTTTGCTTACTGAATTTACGTCTTTTCAACAACTTTGTGTAGCACTTCATCATTATCAATTACAAGTGAGTCAATTTGAGAGAAAAACTCCAATGGATCCTATTCCAATTGATAAGAGTGACATTTCTCCTAATCCTAATAAGTTTCAAAAATCTAACAATTATATCAAGATTAATAAACAGACGAATGCAGTTGCTGATCAAGTTGTTGTTGCATCCAACAATGCCACTTCTGCATCCACTGCTTTCCGTATGAATCATATGTTTACTCCTCTCTCTGAATCTTTAGATTCTATTATGAACAGGTTTTTAAGTGCTAATATGATTACCTTACCTCCTATTCAACCTCTCCTTCCTACCATGATAGCATCAAAATCCTTTGATTCTAAAGCTTTTTGCCAATACCATCGCCAGAATGGCCATGATACTGGAAAATGTTATTCTCTAAAGCATAAATTTCAAGACTTAATTGATTCTAATGATTTATATGTTGATAATTTTGATGGAAATGGGAACAAATATGTCTCTCCTCCTAATCAAAACCTTCAAATCTATACGAATCCTTTACCTACACATGATACTAATACCATCACTCAACCTTCTTCTGTGAATATTGTTTACGATTGAAAGATGGATGATCTTAACCACATTATTAATCATGTGGAGTGTGTTTTTACACCTCAACCTACTACTTAAGATCCTTCACCTCCACTTCAACTTCAAGTTCCACCTAAACCTCAAAAACAAACTAAGGATAAACGACCTCAGGAACTCTCAATTACCTTTGATGATTTTGAGACTATTAAGGCTCCCGATGGTCCCCCTTTATATTTATGCTAGGATTTCTAAGATACCTATGCGTGGTTGTCTAGTTGTTCCCACATCTTTAATAAATGTCATTACTGAGGAAAGCCTTTTTATGAAAAACCTACAACATGATTATTGTGATACATTTGATGCATGGATCCAAACTTTTAATGGTTTTCTCTATCCTGCACTTGGTTCTATTAACTTACCCGTTGAACTTTGTGGCAAAGTTGTAGATACTACCCTGATTGTCGTTCCTACTTCTGATCAATTTCCAGTCAAATTTGGTTTGCCTTGGATAATTGCTATACATGCTATTGCTTCTATTCATAAATCTATCAAGTTCATTCATAATGAAGAAGTGAAAATGATTAACCATAGTTTGTATCAACCTTCTAGGTCTAGAGATTGTGCTACTCTTGATTTCAATTGGCCTTCATTACCTAATTCATGTCCTCCTCGCCCTCACAACATTTTTCATTCATTTCAAGCCTATAAACATTGCAAGATTGTCGAGTTAAGCATGCCTCAGATAGATCTTAACTATGGTCTTTTTCCCACTCCTTCTATACCTTCTTTATCCATTACTTCTAGCTCTATTACTCAACCTCCCAGTGTCGCTTCTCAACCTACTATGAATCCTACCAACCCTCCTATAGAACCTGTGAAGGAACCAGATTTTATTCCTCCTAGTTCTCAACATGTGTCAAACAAATCAAAATGTAACAAATCTACTAATGAACGTCGCAAGAAGCGTAGAGATAATTCTAGGGCCCATTCTTCTGTTCTTTGAAATTCTTTACCTTCTTTTGACCAACCTATGCCTGATGTGTTGGAAGAATTTAATATTCATAATGATGTTAAGATGAATGAGTATGATGATCATATTCACATCTTAGATCCTATTTTAATTAATCTTGATGAGAAGGATACTCTTGATGATCCTATTAATCTTAGTGACAAATATGAGACCATTGATCTTGATACTGATTTACCTCATATACTTTGAACTCAATTAATAATTACACCTAGTATCAAGCAACGTGATTCTCAAGAGGATCCTTATTTGGAACTAGATATTATTCCTACTATATTAGATATAGTCCCTCTTGTGAGTTTCCCACCTTCTCTAAATGATATAAACCGAGATGGGGAGAGTAGGCAATGTGCCTAATTGGATTATCCTTCATGATAGCCCTTTTTGTGTTTGCATGCTGTATTGTGCTTCTCCCGTAATGTGTTTGCTAAATGTTTGTTAGACTCATTTATACGACCCTTGTTACTTAGTTGGTACAAGGTGATAAAGGAATCAAACCTATTGTATAATTACTCTATATGTATCTTTACTATGTTGTATGTTTTTTTCATGTTATGTTGTACTTGTGCTATTGTTTGTAAATGTTTTCCTTGTGTAGTCCACTTGGATTTGTGACATGGTAGCACTGATTATTTTTGGTCTCCATGTTTTTGTCCGAAAAGACTCTTCCCCATAACTCTTGATTTTCCTTTCCTCCATTGTGATTGTAGTTCTACTTTCTTTGGGGAATTATGTCAATTCATTTGCAATAATATCATATCTATATATACATATTATCTTATGATCATACTGACCCCACAGTAGGTAGATCCCTTCTGTGTTTTTTGTATGTTTATGTGGTATTTCCCTTGATTTGTCTTTGTTTGGGGCATCTCATAGTGGAAACGTAATTAGTAGAGTTGTTTATGTTTTTGTTCAAGCCATTACTCCTATTAAAGTGTTAGCAATGACTTTAACGTGGGGGCATATGCTCTACTCACTTTTTGCACACACACTCATTCAAAATATTTTCAAAACTTAAAAATTTCTCCATTTATGGATTAAAGACTAATCCTTAAAGCATGGATATTTACTTTATAGGATATCTTGATCCCTCCAGTTTAAATTTATACGGATCTCTTGATCCCTCCAGTTTCAATTTAAAATGTTTTGATTGCTTAAGGTTAGAAGGTGTCCTTAAGACCGGATCTCCCTGATGGGTTAACTAGTGAGTAGCCACATTCACTAGGTGGTTCAACTCCATCTTTCCAGTTGCATTGTTTCCTTGTGTGGTTCACAATGAGCATAAGTTCTCATTAGGCAAGGTAATCACACCCTCTCTCTTTCTCCTTAACTGGCGATGTCTCTCTTATCATGATCTTAGGGTTTTTAAAGACTTAAGTCCATGGGGGCTTGAGAATTCCTTTGTCCCTTTTAATTTCAATAGGATTATCTATTCTTTATGATCTCCTTTACCAAGAGTTTGTGTTGAGTCCATACTCTTGATAAAGTGGGGGCTAAATTTATAGTCAAAAAATGGAAGCACTTCTATTGTAGACTTGCTTAGCCTTCCGAGTAAGTGGTTTGGGGTCATGTCAAGCACCTTAAATGGGTCTCTAACTTGGATCTGGCTTTTCTCCCTATCCTGCCCCTTTTCCCACTTTTTCTAGCCTATTTATGACTCGATAAGTAGGAGATATTTTTCCACAGCAAGTCAAATTGTGATATTGCTATCAGGATTCAACTGTGTAAGTTTTGAGTCAAAATCATTGACCCATAATTCATGAGTAGTGGTTCACATGAACCCATCTCTCATGAGAATGAATGGAACACTTAGCACTCATTGGATTTTGACCTCAGGTTCAAATTCAACCTTTTTGGGTCAAGGTTGACCTCGACCTTGACCTATTTCAAAATCAACCTTTTTCTGACCTATGGTCGAGATTCTAAATTCCCAGGGTTTCCAGATGTCAGGCTTTGGAAAGAGTTAATTCCCATTTCCGGGTCGGCTATTTCATTCTTTGAAAGAACAAATCTTTCATTATATTTAATATAGCTCCTCTTATAGGGATATGAGTCTAATTGGAATTTAAGTCTCCTATGTAGGCCTCTCTAGAAGATTGTTCCCTAGTTTCATATATAAGGAAGCCTTCTCCTCTCATTTTATCTAACCATAAGCAAGAATAACCATGATCACCAACTATCAAAGACTTAAGAGGTGAAATCCAAAGGTGAAGAAGAAATATTTGAAGCAAGCCAAGTAGCCATTGAATCATTCATCCATTCTCAAGCATTCAAGCACTCAATTCATCAAGGAGATCCATTGGTGGCCATTGAAGGATTCAAGCTCCATGGATCCCTCTTATTGAAGATTTCTCCATCCACATTCCTCCAAGCCTCTTTCTATTCAAATATCCATTCAAGATTGGTGTTGAAGATCTAAAAGAAATTGATTTGAGATATCCTACATTTCTACATTCTACATTCTACTTCCATTTGATGCATGTATACTTGTGGATCCACAGATTCGAATCCGCCACAAGGGCTTCTACAGACAAGGTGAATTTGTTCATTTACTTTGTTTTACTTATGAAATTTCAATTATACTTTGAGGTTAACTCCAAAATTGGGGTTTGACCAAGGCAAACCCCTCCCCCCAAAAAACAAATCCATTTTTCTTGCAGGTACAGGCTCAAAATAGTGGATCAAAGTGCATATTTGGATACCCTTTTCAGAAAAATTTCAGGATCTGGAAACAAATTTTCAGTTTGAGACATTTTAGGTCGATTCTACCCTAGGTCGGAATCAAAAATTCTGGGTCAATGGTGACATTGACTTGAGGGTCAAAATTGGAACTGTGTCATAACGGAAAAAGATTTTTGGGTTTTGTTCATCTCTACATTTCTATTCTAGATCTAGTCTCAAATTTTCTAGAAACTGAGTGCAGAGCCCCGAAAATAGTATTCTTTAGATCTATAACATTTCAAGGTTAGTACTTTTCTCCTATCCATTTCAATTAAAGTTCTTAACCTTTCTAAACCTATCACACATTCTTTCCTATAAAACAGGTATTTAAGATCTTCCTCTTTGCTCTTATTTCCAAATGATTGATTCATTTATGCATTGATCCTTATTTTGGGGTTAATCAATTTGGATCCTTCCTTTGTGTATTTAAGGATAAAAGGAACATCTTATTCACCCCTCACATTTCAATAAACATTCTAATTTTAAATGTAACAACAACCATCTTATCCTACATTAGGTTATCATCTCTATTTCTTATCTTACATTAGAATGACCTCTATTTCTTATGTTAAACTATGAAAGAAAAGATATGTATCCCCTAGCGTTTACCCAACCAACTAGAGTCGATGGAGCTGATGGTTTGGTCCCATGACAAATGGTTTCAAAGATGCACCATTGAGAAACTTTCAACTGAGCAACAATCCAACTTTTTTCACCAACTGAGATCGGGTCACCAAATAGAATCAGAGTGGAATCTCCCAGAACTGAGCTACGTGCTTGTAGGCCTTCCACAAATGGTCCTTGTGCAATTAACAGATATTTGATATCTCCCATGACATCCAAGATATGGATGTCCAAAAATTGATTCCCAATTTGGCTTAGTGCACCTTGGGAACACTTCGGTCCAACATGCGCCAGAATGTTTTTGATGCTATGTGAGTGAATAAAGGTCTCCCCTAGTGTTTACTTGGCCAACTGGAGTAGATGGAGCTGAAATATTGGTCTCACGATGAATGGTTTTAAAGATACACCATTGAGAAAATTTCAACTGAGCAACGATGCAACTTTTTGCACCAACCGAGATCGAGTTGCAAAAAGGAATCAGAGTGGAATCTCCCAGAACCAAGATAGGTTCTTGTAGGCACTCCCAAGACATTCCTTGTGAACTTACAAGATATTTGATATCTCTCACGAGGTCCAAGATATGGATGTCCAAAAATCACTACCCAATTTGGCTTAGTGCACCTTGGGAACACTTCGGTCTGACATGCGCTGGAATATTTTTGATGCTACATGAGTGAAGAAAGGTCTTCCCTAGCATATACCCAGCCAACTAAAGTTGATGGGCTGACGGTTTTTTCCCACAACGAATGGTTTTGTTACCTTCATTATTTTCTCAGCCTTCAATTTTAGTCTTGGTCAGTAAAAGTCCTAGAGTTGAAGTTGAAGTCGAAGTTGAAGTTGAATTATGTTAGGTTGGTTCAAGTTCAAGTTCAGCCCATTACCGTTTCTATCATCCTGTATACCCATTTTTGTCTATCCTTCAAGAT
This sequence comes from Thuja plicata, assembly GCA_018584345.1. Lineage (NCBI taxonomy): Eukaryota > Viridiplantae > Streptophyta > Pinopsida > Cupressales > Cupressaceae > Thuja > Thuja plicata. The sequence continues at coordinate 49,504 of MU225606.1, read as the reverse complement.
TCTGTCAGTCTCATTAATGAACCTGAACTTGAACCTAGTCCTAAACCTTAGGTTAGTTCAAGTTCAAGTTCACGTTTGTAATATAATGGCTTATACATGGAGAATTTGGCGGGTTTGTCTTCTCTTGCAAAAAGGAAATTTCTATTTTGCAATGCTCCAGGTATTTATTAAGTCTTGGAAGCTGCCGTACAAAGATTGTCACACTCAGCTAGATGGCTCATACATGTGAGAATTTGAAATGACAGTTGGTGACATGACGTAGAGGGAGTCATTAATATGCAGATTTGGTTGTCAGAGATTTTCTTTGGGAATTGAGATATTCATACCAAAATATTGGGTGGATTAATTAAGAGTGCCTGGACATGTTAAATCAATCATTCTTCCATTAAAATAATTCATTATAGGCATGCTCCAGAGATTTATCAGGGATCTTATAAGACACTTGTGAATAAATGAGAAATAATTAAGGCTTTCCTGTTAATTATTTCATCTGAAGAAGGAGCAACGGAATTGGTGGGAATTTAAAGAAAACAAGAGCACAAGAAATTGGTGAGTTAACCTTCCCCTTTGCAGTTTTCAGTTTTCAGAGACTCTTTCTGTGTTGTAAGTCTTTTCTCTTCATATTGGTAAGATGTCATTGTTCCATCCGAAACTTCCTAAAGAGGAGATTAGAACCCACCTATTAGTTTCTCTTCTAGATATAGGGGACACCTTCTTGTTGAATGTAAACTTAGGGGAGCTTTGCAATAGAGTTTGAAATGATTTTGAGGGTTCTTTTTCTAGGAAGCTAGTAGGAAGTGAACTTTTAGAAGCTGCTGCATTTCCACCAGCTCTAATTTGCCCTGAACTGGTGTTGGAGTGTGCCAACAAGTATGACACCAAGAATAGATGTATTAAGGATGCGTCAGGAGAAATTTTGGTCAAAATTAGTCAAGAGACATTAATTGTGGCCCTGAAAATTCTAGATAAAGAGCCGTATGAACCATGGACTTATGCGGAAGTAGATCATGTGTATGAGGCAGATAAGAAAAAATGATAGCCTAGGCATGGATTGTGAAACTAGAGAAAGGAGGATCTAGGTTGCCAAAGCCTCAGACAATTGAACACTTCCGAAAAGACATTGCCGATATGGTTCTTCTTCTAAAGAGGGTGAAAGGGAATCCTCATGCATTTCATTGGGAAAACTGGATGTAGTGTTTTATCTAGAATATTATAGAAGGAGATAAGTTTATAGACGGGGCTGACCTAATAGCAGATGAGCTCCACAAAAATCTCTTAAACATGACAAATTTGACAGCATTCTATATGTCTTCCTACCTTTTTTATGTATTAGCATGTTGCAAGGCTTGGGAGGGATTACCTCATGAAGTATGGACAAGTGATATGAAGATATATGATTACTTTTAATGCTTACAGAAGGAAAAGTTCTCTAGTGTGTTCAAAATAGTAAATGATAGATTTTTAGGAAAGTTGGTATATGAGTTGCAGGGAAAAGAAAATTGTAGGCTTTCTAAAGAAGCTAAATAGGTGATCAATATTTATGGCTGTTATTTCATATAGTTTCCAAGATTTACCTATCTTAGGGTTGGAGCATTTGATGAGGAACCCCTACAGCTTCCTAGATTTTGTTTAGATGATATAGTCTTAATGGAGCTATGTAGACAGCTTGTTCTGGTTGAACAAAAATCTGGGACCTCAAAGAAAACTTCAGGTATTATTTTCCCTATTGAATTAGGGTATTAAAGGGGCAAAAGTTTCCAAGATGCTATGTCTATAAAGGAAGAATTGGATACCCTCTGTTTACAGACTTATACTCCTAGGGTCAATTTTGACTATAGAGGCTTTGCAGGAGAAAATCTCAATGTCCCAGAAACATTCATGCACATCCTTGAATTATAGGATTTTTGGGCCAACTATTTTGATGAACTAGAGGTAAGGAGAAAACTGTGGTCCTGGTTCACTTTGAAACAAATCACAACCTTTAGGCTAGATATGGATATAGATAGGGTAGAGGAAGACAGTGAAATCAATGTCTTAGACTCTCAATACTCAGAGAAGGTTGAAGCCCTCCCTATCCCTAAACTAGATTAGACAGTGCCAGAAGAAGATGATATATATAAAAGAATGAAAAAGGTGATCAAGAGAATGAAAGCATGGTTGTTGAAGAAAAGAGTCCCTGTTGCCCCTTTACAGTCATCCACGAAATGGGAAAAAACTAGAAAAAGGAGTACAACAAAGAAGAAAACTTCTATTTTAACTAACTTAAGTGTTGATCAATCTTGTGCAGGAAAAGCTAAACCTGAAGTTGAACCCAAACTTGAACCAATTTCTTCCCAAGTTCAAGTTCAAGTTCAAGATTGAGTTGAACCCAAAGTTCGGTTGACCAGATCAAGTCAAAGTGTAAAAGAGAGGGTTTAGAGGTAGAAAGCTACTCCCAGCATCTTTTTGGATTTATACTCATCAGATCTAGATCCAAAGGTGATTACAATTGAAGACCATAGTGTACCTGAGATGGCAGATGTACAACACATTCAGGAGGAAATAGAGGACATTTCGAAAGACTCATTAGCTCTTTTGAGTAACTATGATACTCAAAAGAAATCTTTTGTTTCCCCACCATGGATGGAGACCCTAGTAGCCAAGAAAATAAATGTAGTTCCTTTGTCAGTAACCATTGATGATGTCGTAAGCAGGTGCCTGGGAAAATCTTCTAAAGTTAAGAAAATGGAGATGAAATCCAAAATTGATTTCGATGAAAACAGTGGTCACTGGATAGAAAAAATTGCAAAGCCTAAAGAAGACAGAGCTGAAGGAGAATATTTAGTCCAAAACTTTCAAATATCCAAAGTGGATTTAGCGAGAGACACCTGAGCCACTGATATGAGATTTTTCAAGGTGTCAAACAAGAAAATTGCCAATAGAGTCTGGAAAGATGCCAAAGATAAACAAGAAATGAAAGAGGCTATGAAGAGTATGGCCCAATACATCAATGCCATCCAACATCATGAACCTTTTCCTCTGAGTGAAATGCTGGCCTCCATTGACATGAAATCTTCTGATAATCAACAATTTCTTGACCAAATTCAAAGAAGCAAGGCGGTGAGAAAAGCATTCAATGATTGGGTTGAGCGTGTAAAATCAGAGGTTGGCAAGCAATTAAGTCATCTAGATCAGACCCATAATGAAGGAGATCACCTGGTAAAGAAAATAGAGGCCAAAATTAAAGAGTGGGAGCTTGAAAAAACTACCTAGACCAAAGAACTCCATTGGATCGAAGAAGTTGAGGAGTATAGTTTGCAGAAGTTTCTCACAGAGAGGTCAGTGTCAGGACTGGATGAAAAAGTTCTTTATGTTATAAAGGAATGCATAGAATGGAGAAATTAAGTTGTGGCTACGGGAATTTCTAAAGTAAAGGATCTCATGAAAGGGTTGGGAACTATTAAGGAGATCATTTCTAACGATATAAAATGGATTGATGAATGGTGCCAAGAAAACCATGAAGGGGAAGATAAGTCAGTTGAACAGATTATCAAGGATGTGAACACCTAGTTTGACGAGCTCAAAAGGATGAAGGCACCTACAGATGAGCATTTTATGAAATTCACGTGGATAGAATCAATGATGATCCTTCAGCAAGGTCATTTGGTTATGCACAAAGAAAAGGTAGCCGAGATCAAAAGAGAAAAAGAAGTCTGGAAACAAAGGATCAGTTTTATTGGTTTGCCACATCAACAAGTAATATCCATGTTTATAGCCGCATATGAAGATTGGAATGCAGTGCGTCTTGCAATGACCTTAACTACTTAACCATCTGGAACACTTGGCAGCTTCTCAGAGGCATTTTTTCTCCCAGCCCAGTTTTTATAGCTTAATGCTTAAGGTAGTTAGGGGATCTAGAGATTTTTACTTTTCAAGAAAGAATTTTTTTACCAAGTTATTTGTTGCAGCCCTGCGAGGCTATTTATTGAAAACTTTTAACTGTTTAAGGGTTTGGCTCTGAGTTGGATAGAAACTATTTTCTAAAAAACTTAACTTCAAAGTTTTGAGAAAATCTTATATTACGGAATATATGAAATATCCTATGGTGTTACGTATATGTTTAAGCTTTTGAAATGATAAATACTACTGTTTATCTTATCTGATTTATTTTCTTATGGGCATGAGTCATGTTGAATAAAGCTTAACTGTGATATGGATGGATTCTATGCTTAGAAGTGACAGAGTGAATTGTTATTGAAGTTTAGATTTAAAAAATTTAAAGTTTGATATTGGAACAAAAATAGATGATTTTCTCAAAAAACCTACACATTCTATTCATGTTGATGGACTGAATGTTTTCCTTAAGTGTTTTCTGGTGAAAAGCACACATAATGTTACTTTTCTATGTTAAATAAAACCATATTGAAAATATTTTTTGAAGGTAGCTGGGCCTTATAATTTGTAGAGAGTTTACTTTGGTAAACTCATTTGTTAGTATTAAGTTTTAGTTCTTCTTCCCATTTTCCTTAAAAGAGTCTGAGATTAAATTTGAGAAGAGGAAAAAATTGTATACTAACAGTTTTTGGCGACTCTGCTGGGCAATTTAAGGATAGATTAGATGTTTTTGCATTCAATGATCAACTATGGTGTTGCCCGCTGAAGTTACCCTTGGTCGACAAGAAATTCCTCCGGTTTTACAACCAAACCTCAATTTTTATGATACTCAAGAGGACATAATCGCTGACCTTAATGCAAAAACTTGGAATTTGAGAACAAACAATCAGCAATACCATCAATTAAGGTTAACCCTTGAAGAAGAAGAAGAAATCGGGGAGTGGCTCAGAGGTTTGCCTGTAGCCTAGGAGGCTGCTGTAGTGGACAGGGTAGTCCAAAGGCCCTAAGAATAGTTTATTTTATTTGTCTCAGTTTAAACTTAGTAAGCTGGCTGATAAAAGATTTACAAGGGGAGATAGAGAAAAAGGTCTTGTAGATTCTAATTTCAAAGATTTAGCGAAACTTAATTTTAAACCCCAGACTTCTTCTAGGAGAAGACATTATAAAACTTCTAGTAGAACCTCTTCTCCCACCGAGTCTCCTCCTCTAACCAATTTTAGTTCCTTGGTCTCACCAAGAACCGTAGCCCCCACTTGCATAAATTTACAACCAATGACCAGGGATTCATTTTTAGATATTCTGCAGCTGAGATTTGTACTTTTGAAGTATTACAAAAATCAACTATATTAAAAGTGGAATCAAAATCAGACCTTTTCATGACTTGTTCCTCCAAACTATTTGCTTTTAGAATCTTTGGATGATCGTTGGCTTTCCCTTCACTACCTTTAGCTATTGCATTTGCCCAATTACCCACTTTTCCTCCATGCTGGTTTCTAGTCAAAATTGAGCAAGAGGTATCCTCTAAAGTTACCAATATGTCTCCCCCCCTTTTGGAGTCTGATTCATATTCAAGGTAAAAATTTCCAGAGTCGTCAGGCACCTCAGAGGATATGTCTTCAATATTCACCTTAGCTGCAACTTCCTTCTCAGCTTCAAGCTGTGTGTGTCTTATATTTTCAAGGCATGAAATTCCCTCATGTTCATCTGTGATTTGGAAAATACACATATTGCTTTTATTTGGTGGAGGTTCAATTTGCAGTCTCTGTTGAGCAGGAGTCAAATTAAACTGCTTTCTAGGGATTGAGGGCCCCTGAATTGGATATTTCCATGGGATATCTTGCTAAGGACTAGTAGTTTTAGGCAATTGTCACTTGATGGTTATCAAGTCATTCATCAATATTTGAATTAAAGGATCTGATGATGAAGAAGTAGAAGGTTGAGAACTAGATGCCTGAACATCTTTTCTCCATTTACCACTTGTTATGGGATCATCTTCTAGTTTAATAGCCAGAGTCTGGGCAGCTGCTAAGGTGGCTGGCCTAGCTCTTTCTAAAGGAAATGCAACATCAGGTGGCATAGAATTTAAGAAAAAAACTTTCTAATTTTCATCATTGGGTCTACTTGTAGCTAGAATCACTTGAATTCCTTTGTTGAATCTTGCAACAAACTCCCTCATGGGTACTTGAATCTCCTTCTTCATTTGACTTAATTGAATCAGAAGTGTATTTGCATCATCAACTAATTTAAACCTTGTCTCAAATGTCATTTTCATTGTATCCTAGATTGTAATGGAGGCATGTGGTAAAATGTGGAACCACTCAGTTGCAGCCTCAGTTAAGGTCAAGACAAAAAGCCTGACAACCACATCCAGAGTGCCCCTGCTAAAACTCTACATGCTGTATTAAAAGCATTCATATGATCCTCAGGGGTTTTCTTTCCATCACCGCTAAATTTAGGTAGGATATCATGACCTTTAGGTAGATTTCCCAAATTTTCTCCTAAGCTTAAAGGTCCTACGGCCACACCCCAGGGTTGATTGTGTGCCATGGGAGGTAAGATAAAATTCAATGGTTGTAAATTTAAACAACTGTATCATTGATTCAGGGGCATCCGATAATATTATGCCTTTGTCTGTGGCCAAAGAATTGGATCTCCCCATGACTGATACCTTCGAGCATTTCTATTCTATGGATGGTAAAAAAGGCGCACTCCTAGGTCAAATTAAAGATGCTCAGGTTGCTCTAGCAGCCTTCCCAGATAAGAGATTGAAATTAACCATTCTAGTAGCTGATATTCCAGCCAGCTATGGTATGCTTCTTTGTCAGACCTTTTGTAGGGATCTCAGTGGTGAAATAAAGTTGGATTGGTCTTAGGTCATGGTTCCTATAGGAAATAAAAGAGTCACTCTTCTTCCAGAACCCAAATCCAAATACACGATTTTTCCCTCAGAAGACCCTAAATCCCAAATCTTGTATCAAGAATCTGAGTTTGCTAATTATGTTATCTTATCAGGGGATAATTTCCCAAAGTCAGTGGTTACAGATGAAGAGGCTCTTTGGATTCTTGAGTTTGATGGCAGTTGCTCTTCTATAGGTTCAAGGGCTAGAGTAGTCCTCATTTCCCTTGTTGGACTTAAATTCCCTTTTTCATTTAAGCTTGTGTTTGACAATACTAACAATACGGCGAAGTATGAAGCTCTACTGTTAGGTCTAGAAGAAGCCAAGAAGAAGGGGATTAAAATTTTAAAGGCACGCGGTGATGCAGAACTTATTGTCAAACAAGTCAAGAACATGTTTTTAGTGAAGAATGAGAGACTGAGGCACTACAAAAATAGAGTGTGGGATGAACTTGAGTGGTTCAAAGCCTTCTCAATTGAAGCAATTCCTAGGGAATATAACTCAAGAGCTGATGCTCTTGCAGGGTCAGCATCATTGCTCATACCACACCTAGATTTTACAAAAGATCGTTATACCATTGAAGTCATTCATAGGCCTAGTGTTCTTGATAATGCTTGTTCCTGGCAAGTGTTCATAGATGATGCTCAAATAAATGAATTTCTACAGGGTTTGGATAAGTTTTCAAACAACTATTATGAAGGGTCAGAGTCTGACTACCATGAGTTCTACCCAAGAAAGAAATCTGGTGTTTTAGAGGATGTGATTCAACTCAAAGGAAATTCTATACCCAAAGTATTGGTGGAGTTAGAGAGACTATTTGATAGGAGAGATTGTTATTTAAACTCGCCTGGCATGCCAGACACCACTCCTTCAAGTGATTATGAAAAAATTAATATTGGTGATGAGTTCAATCCTAAGATGGTTAACTTGGGGGTGTGTTGTGATGAAGATGAAAGAGTTCATTAAGTTGTTGAAAGAATATGGTGACATATTTTCTTGGACCTATGATGACTTAAAGAACTTCAGGCAGGGACAATTTACACACCATATTCCCTTGAAGCCCAGTGCACCACTATTCCGTCAGAAATTAAGAACATACAATCTGAAGGTGTCAGATGCCATTTTTAAAGAGATTGAAAAAATGCTTCAAGCAAGAATCATCTTTCCAATACATCATTCCACATGGGTGGCCAATATCATTCCTGTGTAGAAACGAAATGGAGAAATTAGGATATGCGTGGATTTTAGAAACCTCAATCTGTCAAGTCTTAAAGATAATTTTGCCTTACCTATGATGGACCAAATTATTTAGATAGTAGAAGGCTCGGAGATGTTGTCATTACTTGATGGTTTTTTGGGTTATAACCAAATCAATGTTGCAGAGGAGGACCAACACAAAATGGCATTTACCACACCTTGGGGCACATTTGCCTACAGAATAATGCCTTTTGGCTTAATTAATGCTGGAGCCACATTTTAGAGGGCCATGAATTCTACTTTCAGTCATTTGTTAAACAAGACCATCACCATCTATTTGGATGACATGATAGTTTTCTCACGGAGACATAAGAAGCACTTAAAGGACCTGAAAGAAGTTTTGCAAAGGTGTAGAGGTCATGGTGTTTCTCTGAATCTGAAGAAGTCGATCTTCTGTGTGATGGAAGGTAAGTTACTGGGTCATTTGGTTTCAAAGGAAGGTATTAAAATTGATCCAAAAAGAGTCAAAGCTATTCAACAACTGTGTCTACCTATTAATTGGAAAGGGGTTAAATCTTTCTTCGGTCAAGTTAACTTCTTGAGGAAGTTTGTACCTGATTTCATTGAGACATCAAAACCAATGGTAGAGTTGTTAAGTGAGAAGAAAAATTTCAAGTGGGATGAACTAGCTGTCAAATCATTTGGCAAGATTAAAGAAGCCATAGCCAATGCTCCGACATTGATACACCCAAATTTCAAAAAAGATTTTATTATCTATTTTTATGCATCAGAACACACTGTCTGGAGTGCTATTACAAAAAAATGACAATGGTGAAGAAGTACCTATCTCCTTCATGAGTGTGCCACTCAAGAAGCATGAGTTATGATACTCACAAATAGAGAAATAGGCATTTGCAATAGTAAAGTTAGTTAAGTAATTCTGATACTATATATTGCATTCACATCCTGTGGTCTTTGTTCTGAATTCTGCTGTCAAGACTATCCTTACCCAGCAAGAAGTTGCGGTAAATAATAGGGCTAGCTAGGTTGTAAAAGTGCAGGAGTTTGATTTGGAGATTAAGCCGACGAAGCTGGTGAGAGGACAGGGCCTGTGTAAGTTGATGGCTGAAAATCAAGAAGAACATAGTTTACCCAATTGCCTGTTTGTAGCAACAAATGACTCATGGTTTTCTGATGTAGCTTTCTTTCTGACCTATGGAGAACCTCCAAAACACCTATCAGCTAAAGAGAGAAAAAATTTGAGGTTAAAGGCGGAAAAATATGTCATAGTAGACAATGTTCTATATAAAAGGGGATTGGATGGAATGTTTTTGCTATGTGTTGACAAAGAACACCAACAGAAGTTATTGCAATCATTTCACAATGAAGCATGCGGGGGGCACTATTCTTCTTCTATGACAGCCTTTAAGATCCTAAGAAATTGTTACTATTGGCCTGGAATGTTTAAAGACACATACAGATGGGTGGCGAATTGTGAGAAGTATAAACTTTTTTTAGGAAAACCTCAGTTAGCCGCTTTACCGCTAAGACCTGTGATTATTGAAGAACCTTTCCAACAATGGGGGTTAGATTTTATTGGTCCCATCAACCCAAATTCTAGTGGTAGACACACACATATCTTGATAGTGACTGATTACTTTACCAAGTGGGTGGAAGCGATACTAGTCAAAGTAACCACTTCTGAGATAGTCTGCAGATTCTTAAAGGAAAACATCGTCACTAGATTTGGAGTTCCCCTGAAGATAGTGGCTGATAATGCTCAAAATTTCTACTCTCAAGAGATTCAACTCTTCTGCTATGACCATGGTATAAATTTATCCCACCCTTTAGATTATTTTCCATAGGGAAATGGTCAGGCAGAATCTACAAACAAGAACCTGATTAATATCATGAACAAATTGGTAGATGAAAAGGGAAAAGACTGGCACAAAAAATTATACGAGGCATTGTGGGAAGATAGAACCTCTCCAAAGAGAGATATTGGTATGAAGCCATTTGAATTATTCTTTGGAGTTGAAGCATAGATGTCTCTCCCATTGGAACTAGCCTCTGCCAAGTTACAAAGGTGTGTGGAGAATGAAGTTTTCCAAAATTCATTAGAGAAAAGGATTCTGTATCTATCAAAAATAGAAGAAGAAAGGGCAGAGTTAGTAGATCACATCACTAGCCATCAGTTGAAGATGAAGGAGATTTTTGACCATCATGCTAGGCCAAGAAAATTTATGGTGGGCGACAAGATCCTTCTCTGGGATAAGCGCCAAGAGCCAAGAGGAGGACATGGTAAGTTTGAGTCTCTCTGGAAGGGTCCGTTCAAGATCTCTCAAGCTCTAGGTTTGAATGCATTCAAGCTGAAATATATTGATGGAGATGAGCTACCCCTATCTTATAATGGGTAGGATCTCAAGCTTTACCAGTTGTAAGTGTTTTCTTTTCCTTGCTTGTATATAAGTTTTGGCTTGCGTCGGTAGGAGTAGAATTTTTATTGTGGTAAGTCGGCCCAGTTTTCTTAGGTTTAAATTATCTTATCAAATTGTGTTTCTAGATTCATCCCTTGATCCTGAGCAGTCCTAGTACCCAGTCAGAGCCAGTTGTTACCTTCATTCTTTTCTCAGCCTTCAATTTTAGTCTTGGTTAGTAAAGGTCCTGGAGTTGAAGTTGAAGTGAAAGTTGAAGTTGAATTATGTTAGGTTGGTTCAAGTTCAAGTTCATCTCGTTACCATTTCTGTCATACTGTATACCCATTTTTGTCTATCCTTCAAGATTTTGTCGGTCTCATTGATGAACCTAAACTTGAACCTAGTCCTGAACCTTAGGTTAGTTCAAGTTCAAGTTCACGTTCGTAATATAATGGCTTATACATGGAGAATTTGGCAGGTTTGTCTTCTCTTGCAAAAAGGAAGTTTCTATTTTACAATGCTCCAGGTATTAATTAAGTCTTGGAAGCTATCGTACAAAGATTGTCACACTCAGCTAGATGGCTCGTACATGTGAGAATTGGAAATAATAGTTGGTGGCATGATGTAGAGGGAGTCATTAATATGCAGATTTGGTTGTCAAAGATTTTCTTTGGAAATTAAGATATTCATGCCGAAATACTAGGCGGATTAATTAAGAGTGCTTGGACATGTTAAATCAATCATTCTTCCATTAAAAGAATTCATTATAGGCATGCTCCAGAGATTTATTAGGGATCTTATAAGACACTTGTGAATAAATGAGAAATAATTAAGGCTTTCCTGTTAATTATTTCATCTGAAGAAGGAGAAATAGAATTGGTGGTGAGGAGTTTACAGAAAATAGGAGCACAAGAAATTGGTGAGTTAACCTTCCCCTTTGCAGTTTTCAATTTTCAGAGACTCTTTCTGTGTTGTAAGTCTTTTCTATTCATATTGGTAAGATGTCATTGTTCCATCTGAAACTTCCTAAAGAGGATATTAGAACCCACCTATTAGTTTCTCTTCCAGATATAGGGGACACCTTCTTGTTGAATGTAAAATTAGGGGAGCTTTGCAATAGAGTTTGAAATGCTTTCGAGGGTTCTTTTTCTAGGAAGCTAGCAGGAAGCAGAGTTTTAGAAGCTGTTGCATTTCCACCAGCTCTAATTTGCCCTGAACTGGTGTTGGAGTGTGCCAACAAGTATGACGCAAAGAATAGATGTATTAAGGATGCGTCAGGAGAAATTTTGGTCAAAATCAATCGAGAGACGTTAATGTCAGCCCTGCAAATTCCAGATAAAGATTCGTATGAACCATGGACTTATGCGGAAGGAGATCATGTGCATGAGGCAGATAAGAAAAAATATAGCTCCTTGATAGCCTAGACATGGCTTGAAAAACTAGAGAAAGGAGGATCCAGGTTGCCAAAGCCTCTAACAATTGAACACTTCTGAAAAGACATTGTTGATATGGTTCTTCTTCTAAACAGGGTGAAAGGGAATCCTCATGCATTTCATTGGGAAAACTGGATGTACTGCTTTATCTAGAAGATTATAGAAGGAGATAAGTTTATAGACTGGGCTGACCTAATAGCAGAGGAGCTCCACAAAAATCTCTTAAATGTGACAAATTTGACAGCATTCTATATGTCTTCCTACCTTTTTTATGTCTTAGCATGTTGCAGGGCTTGGGAGGGATTACCTCATGAAGTATGGACAAGTGATATGAAGATATATGATTACTTTGCATGCTTACAAAAGAAAAATTTCTCTAGTGTGTTCAAAATAGTAAATGACAAATTTTCAGGAAAGTTGGTATATGAGTTGTGGGGAAAAGAAAATTGCAGGCTTTCTGAAGAAGCTAAATAGGTGATCAATATTTATGGCTATTATTTCATACAGTTTCCAAGATTTACCTATCTTAGGGTTCGAGCGTTTGATGAGGAACCCCTACGGCTTCCTAGATTTTGTTTAGATGATATAGTCTTAATGGAGCTATGCAGATAGCTTGTTCTGGTTGAACAAAAATCTGGGACCTCAAAGAAAACTTCAGGTATTATTTTCCCTATTGAATTAGGGTATTACAAGTGCAAAAGTTTCCAAGATGCTATGTCTATAAAGGAAGAATTGGATACCATCTATTTATAGACTTATACTCCTAGGGTCAATTTTGACTATAGAGGCTTTGCAGGAGCAAATCTCAATGTCCCAGAAACATTCATGCACATCCCTAAATTAGAGGATTTTTCGGCCAACTATTCTGATGAACTGGAGGTAAGGAGAAAACTGTGGTCCCAGTTCACTTTGAAACAAATCACCACCTTCAGGCTGGATATGGATATAGATAGGGTAGAGGAAGACATTGAAATTGATGTCTTAGACTCTCAATACTTAGAGAAGGTCAAAGCCCTCCCTATCCCTGAACTAGATTGGACGGTGCCAGAAGAAGATGATATATATAAAAGAATGAAAAAGGTGATTGAGAGAATGAAAGCATGGTTGTTGAAGAAAAGAGTTTCTGTTGCCCCTTTACAGTCAGCCACAAAATGGGAAAAAACAAAAAAAAGGAGCACAACAAAGAAGAAAACTTCTATTTTAACTAACTTAAGTATTGATCAATCTTGTGCAGGAAAAGCTAAACCTGAAGTTGAACCCAAACTTGAACCAATTTCTTCCCAAGTTCAAGTTCAAATTCAAGATCGAGCTGAACCCAAAGTTCGGTTGTCCAGATCAAGTCAAAGGGGAAAAAAGCTACTCCTAGTGTCTTCATGGATTTAGACTCATCAGATCCAAATCCAAAGGTGATTACAATTGAAGACGACAGTGTACCTAAGATGGAAGATGTTCAGCACATTCAGGAGGAAACATAGCACATTCTGAAAGACTCATTAGCTCTTTTGAGTAACTATGATACTCAAAAGAAATCTTCTGCTGCCCCACCATGGCTTGAGACCCTGGTAGCCAAGAAAATAAATGTAGTTCCTTTGTCAGTACCCATTGATGATGTAGTAAGTAGGTGCCTGGGAAAATCTTCTAAAGTTAAGAAAATGAAGATGGAATCCAAAATGGATTTTGATGAAAACAGTGGTCACTGGATAGCAGAAATTGCAAAGCCTAAAGAAGACAAAGTTGAAGGAGAAGCTTTAGTCCAAAACTTTAAAATATCCAAAGTGGATTTAGGGAGAGACACCAGAGCCGCTGATATGAGATTTATCGAGGTGTCAAACAAGAAAATTGCCAATAGAGTCTGGAAAGATGCCAAAGATAAACAAGAAATGAAAGAGGCTATGAAGAGTATGGCCAAATAAATCAATGCCATCCAACATCCTGAACCTTTTCCTCTGAGTGAAATGTCAGCCTCCATTGACATGAAATCCCCTGATAATCAACAATTTCTTGACCAAATTCAAAGAAACAAGGTAGTGAGCAAAGCATTCGATGATTGGGTTGAGCATGTAAAATTAGAGGTTGGCAAGCAATTAAGTCATCTGGATCAGACCCATAATGAAGGAGATCACCTGGTAAAGAAAACAGAGGCCAACATTAAAGACTAGGAGCTTGAAAAGACTACCTGGACCAAATAACTCCATTGGATCGAAGAAGTTGAGGAGTATAGTTTGCAGAAGTTTCTCACGGAGAGGTCAGTGTCAGGATTGGATGACAAATTTCTTTATATTATAAAGGAATGCATAGAATGGAGAAATGAGGTTGTGGCTATGGGAATTTCTGAAGTAAAGGATCTCATGAAAGGGCTGGGAACTATTAAGGAGATCATTTCTAACGATGTAAAATAGATTGATGAACGGTGCCAGGAAAACCATGAAGGGGCAAATAAGTCAGTTGAATAGATAATCAAGGATGTGAACACCTAGTTTGACAAGCTCAAAAGGATGAAGGCACCTACAGATGAGCATTTTATGAAAGTTGCACGGATAGAATCAATGATGATCCTTCAGAAAGGTCATTTGGTTATGCACAAAGAAAAGGTAGCCGAGATCAAAAGAGAAAAAAAAGTTTGGAAATAGAGGATTAGTTTTATTGGTTTGCCACATCAACCAGTAATATCCATGTTTACAGCTACATATGAAGATTGGAATACAGCGCGTCTTGCAGTGACCTCAACTACTTAACCGTCTGGAACACTTGGCAGCTTCTCAGAGGCATTTTTGCTCCCAGTCCAGTTTTTATAGCTTAATGCTTAAGATAGTTAGGGGATCTAGAGATTTTTACTTTTCAAGAAAGACTTTTTTTACCAAGTTAGT
>MU225606.1:21790-34770 GCA_018584345.1 Thuja plicata | reverse complement strand
AACACTTGGCAGCTTCTCAGAGGCATTTTTGCTCCCAGTCCAGTTTTTATAGCTTAATGCTTAAGATAGTTAGGGGATCTAGAGATTTTTACTTTTCAAGAAAGACTTTTTTTACCAAGTTAGTTGTCGCAGCCCTACGAGGCTATTTATTGAAAACTTTTAACTATTTAAGGGTTCGGCTCTGAGTTGGATAGAAACTATTTTCTAAAAAACTTAACTTCAAAGTTTTGAGAAAATCTGATATTACAGAAAATATGAAATATCCTATGGTGTTACGTATATGTTTAACCTTTTGAAATGATAAATACTGCTGTTTATCTTATCTAATTTATTTTCTTATGGACATGAGTCATGTTGAATAAAGTTTAACTGTGATATGGATGGATTCTATGCTTAGAAGTGACAGAGTGAATTGTTATTGAAGTTTAGATTTAAAAAATTTAAAGTTTGATATTGGAACAGAAATAGATGATTTTCTCAAAAAACCTGCACATTCTATTCATGTTGATGGACTGAATGTTTTCCTTAAGTGTTTTCTGGTGAAAAGCACACATAATGTTACTTTTCTATGTTCAATAAAACCATATTGAAAATCTTTTTTGAAGGTAGCTGCGCCTTATAATTTGCAGAGAGTTTACTTTGGTAAAATCATTTTTTAGTATTAAGTTTTAGTTCTTCTTCCCATTTTCCTTAAAAGAGTCTAAGATTAAATTTGAGAAGAGGAAAAAAATGTATACTAACAGTTTTGAAAAATGCACCATTGAGAAATGTTCAACTGAGCAACAATGCAACTATTTGCACTAATCGAGATCCCATCGCCAAATGGAATCTCCCAGAATTGAGCTATGTGCTTGTAGGCCTTCCCTAGATGGTCCTTGTGCACTTCATAGATCTTTGATATCTCTCACGAGGTCTGAGATATGGATCTCCAAAAATCACTGCCCAATTTGGCTTAGTGCACCTTGGGAACACTTCGGTCTGACATGTGCCAGAATGTTTTTGATGCTATGTGAGAGAAGAAAGGTCTCCCCTAGTGTTTACCCAGCCAACTAGAGCTGATGGAGCTAATGGTTTGGTCCAACGACAAACGGTTTTAAAGATGCACCATTGAGAAACTTTCAACTGAGCAATAATGCAACTTTTTGCACCAACTGAGATCGGGTCACCAAATGGAATCCGAGTGGAATCTCCAAGAACTGAGCTACATTATTTTTGGCCTTCCAAGATAGTCCTTGTTAACTTCATAGATCTTTGATATATTTCACAAGGTCTGAGATATGGATCTCCAAAAATTGCAGCCAAATTTGGCTTAGTGCACCTTGGGAACACTTCGGTTCGACATGCGCCAGAATGTTTTTCATGCTGCATAAGTGAAGAAAGGTCTCCCCTAGCATTTACCTAGCCAACTAGAGCCAATGGATCTGATGGTTTGGTCGTATGATGAACGGTTTGAAAGATGCACCATTGAGCAACTTTCACCTGAGCAACAATGCAACTTTTTACACCAATCAAGATCGGGTCACCAAATGGAATCTGAGTGGAATCTCCTAGAATTGAGATAAATTCTTGTAGGAATTCCCAAGATGGTCCTTTTCCACTTTACAGATCTTTGATATCTCTCACGAGGTCTGAGATATAAATCTCCAAAAATTGCTGCCCAATTTGGCTTAGTGTACCTTGGGAACACTTAGGTCCGACATGCGCCAGAACGTTCTTGATGCTATGTGAGAAAAAAAGGTCTCCCCTACTATTTACCTAGCCAAATGGAGCTGATGGAGCTGACTGTTTGGTTCCACGGTGGATGGTTCTTGATGCTCTCAAATTTTTAGTGGTATGTGATTAGCAGAGAAGCATATACTAGATGCTAGATTCCCCATAACTTTTGATGGGTATTGTTTCAAGAACCAAAAATGGAGAAATTATGTTCTCTCATGTGCCCCAAGGTATCCCAAGTGTTATATTGGTCAATTTCAAGGTTTGAAGGGTTCCTAAGTTAGAGGAGTTGTCCAATGTTTCAAGGCTTGTCCTTTTGGGAAAAGTGTTGTCCCAACTAGTACTCTTTGATCATACAATTAATTTACATGGACCTTTGGGATATTTGGAAGTAAACTAGAAAATGCATTCTATATGGATGCATTTTTCATGTAATTATGTGACCTTTTGCAATTGTACAGATCTATACGAGTGAACAAGGGCTTGAGATGAATTGGAGAAGTTGAGGATTGGAAATAACTTTCATTTGCAACTGGTTTGGGCTCCTGAAGAGTTTAGGCTACACCAATGGAGATGACATTGATATCTTCATGATGAAAAACTTTTAAGGCTATATGTTTTACACTGGAAATCAGTCTTAAATGCATAGGAAGGACTCCAAATGCTTCATTACTTCTCATCAAAAAGGAAAAGGGGGTGCTGCAATCCTTGTTTTCCCCAAAGAGTGGTTTGGATTATCTTTAGTGTTAAGGGTAAGGAAGTTGGTATATGTAATGTCTATGCTACAAATGACCACCATAATAGAACTACAAATGACCACAGAATTAGTACTACATTGTTTTGATACAATGTGGGATTCATAGGTGAATGATTGAACACACATTTTCACAAACAAACCACAATTTATTTAAACCAAATACTTTACTACTTTGAACACATTCAACAAAGCCTTATATTTTATTGTACAAGAATTTATAAGACATCTTATCTAACACATTTGAAACAAAGCCTTAAGAATTTTTTGTTAAGTATTTGCATTCTTGCATTTATTTCATCATTATATAAGTTTGAGTGTACACACCACCTTTCATACAAAATCATTGTATATCATTGATACAACATATTATGAATATATATATCAATGTTATCAAAAGTTTGAGATATAGAATTTCTCAAAATCTTAGATAGACAACTATATATCAAAATTTTAAGTGTCATTTCCTCTCCTACAGTGTATAATTTTAAGACATGGTACTCGATGACATCTACATTCCAATCCCTACATTTAGAAGGCACAATGAAAAACAAGTTTATAGGTTGACAAAAATATTATGAATGTATAAGTAACTAAATGAACCAAAGAACATGACTAGCCAATACATAGTGAAGTTTAGCATCATAAAAGATCTGGGCTAATCAAATGCACACCTTAATCTCCTATATCTATCATATATGTATCCAATTGCACTTACAATCTACATACAAAACCAAGTTTATTTTCTCAAACAAATAAAGAAAAAAACTACAATGAATGTATTGAATGTAACTATAATGAACATGGAAAACCTTGCAGTGAGTTGCACTTACCTACTGAAGTATGCCTGAAGGGTCATCTCTTTGCTTGAGGGTATTCAATATTGCTTCATGATCAACAGTACTAATAGTCCAAAGTTCCTTTGTCTTTGGTTTTCCTTGATGTTTCAACAACTTAACATTGGCTGCTATAACAAGGTGTGAATACATGAGAATGGTTTTGTGCTTCTTGTAGTCTTCAAATGCAGGAATACCATTATTTATAATAATGTATGTGTGCAACCATGTTCTCGCAACAACATATGATCATGTTGGATATATAAACATATCATCATCTATCGTCGGTTGTTGATCCAACCACTGAGACCTGTGACTATGCCTTGCATACTTGTAAAAAAGATTCTTCCTAAAATCTGAAATAAAATCAACTACATTGCATTATTTTGTAACCAAATCACATCTAGAGCCTTCACCTTCACTTTTCAATGTATATTTAATGGTTTCATATACTTTTTTTGGACAATTGTCTTTCCAAAATCATGTTCGTAGCCCTCATGAAAACATGAAAGAAATCTTTTTCTATAAAATAAACATACATCATCTCTAGGACATAAAAATGATCTAGCAAGTCTCTTGATGATTTTGGAAGATAACTTGCACCACACTCCTCCAACATTTCACTACTATGCAAAGTAAAATGAATGGATCGTAACAATTCATGATGCATTGAAAACTCCATATGATATTTGCAACAACAAGTATTTCAAGTCTTAAGAGGCACAAAAAAAAAGGCTTGAATGCTTCAAAATCTCTTTGTGATATTTGCAATATTGGACGTGTCTCACAAATTTTTTTGAACAACATTGTTTGACTCACCTCCAATTAATGTTTTGGATGCGGGGTGCGGTCTCGAATGCCAATTCTCGACTTCAAGACATCCTTCACATTTGGTGACACTCTTGAGTTAGATTTCCAAATATTTTAATTTGATCCTTCACACCATCATTAAGATTCTTATCACAACATGGAAGTCTCCCACCATAAGCCCATGTATCATTTTGAAGAGGATCATCAAGTCTTTCTCTTATTGCAAGTGCTCTATCTAAATTTTTACAATTTAGGTTCAAGTCAACACAAGTTTGTCTCATCAAAGGAGCCTTTCTCAAATGATGACTTACTAAGGAGGTTATAATAACCCTCCTAGCGACTCTCTTGTATTTTTCCTTGGTAGTATTCCCAATGGAATTGAGAGCACTAAAAAGATTTCTCACAATAATAGCATTCCTCTCCTTTTTCTTGTTCACACTAATCTTCAATTTGACTAGAATAGGTCTCATATTCTACATCTTTAACAACTGCACAAATAATTGACATTTCTCAACCAATGTCTTGTGGCTAAAAAATTGATCAAAAAGTTTTGAAAACTACAACCGAATGGTTCTTTTTGATCGCTTTCCATCAAAATTGCTCATTATGTTCTAATCAATTTCAAGTAACCATTTTGTTGTTCTTGAAGGTCTCAAATTTGAAGTTTGTATTCCTTCCTCACAAGGGACTTCATTTCTCATATAATTTGGAGATATGTAACGCTGATTTGGTTCTTGTGCACCATTATCATTGTCAATTCCTTCATATTCGACCAGTGGTTTGTCATTGTCAATGTCCACACTTCCATTATCCACATCAACGTGTTCATTTTCAAAGCCTAAATTTTCATCTTCAATCCCTACATTCTCATTTTTCAATATTATTGTCATAAATCATTTCAAATTCATGTTCTTCTTCACTTGAAACTGCATTTAAGGGTGAGCCTATGCCCACATCTTCATTAATATTTAACATACCTTGTCTCTTGTTCTGATGGGCAACCCTATCCATTTCTCTATACACTTCAATCTCTTCATTTGTGAGCTTCCTCTTCTGTTTATGCTTTTGACGACTACTAATCCCCATGGTGAGACCAAAAAGGTGATGCAAAAACATTTGATAATATATCTAGATTCCAACAAAAAGGGTGAAAAAGGGTGAAAAAGTTTTTTTTTGTCTTTCACAACTAATTTCCCATGATATTCTCTACAAAAAACGTGCTTCTCGGATAGGGACCCAGAGAACCAATTTTTTCTTTTGGATACCAGTAAAGCATATTAGATGATATCAGATATTCGATATTATCAGAAATATGATATTATCAAATATCCAATATCTCCCGCCCAAATTTGGCTTGAATTTTTTCATTTTCATCCTATTTTGAATGTTTATTTTACTTTTCATTACTATAATATTTTAACAATATTAATATTAATATAATATATATTAATATTCATATTATATTTATATTATATTTATATTATTATCAATATTATATTATTATATAAATATTAATCTCTCTCTCTCTCTCTCTCTCTCTCTCACCTAAGTATTATTGTTATAATATCAATATTAATAAATAATTAATACTAATATTGTACTATTATACAGTAGAGAAATAAATAATAATAATAATAGAATACTAATTTATATAATACAATACTAATATTTAAATAATTATATAATACTAATGCTATTTTTTTTATCAGTAAATGGACGAAGCCATTATATTATATTAACAATTTTATTTTAAATAGATACAGATTTATCCATTCGTTGCGGGCACTGGTAGGAAAGAATGGAGAAGAAAACCTCCAATCTTCCATGGGACCAAGGTCCAGATCATATAGTTACATAGAAGTATTTATGAGGGCATTCCCTCATTTATAGAAATAGATGAATATTAGGATTAGGTAATACTGAGAGGGGGGTGAATCAGTATTACAACACTTTTTAAAACTTTTCAACCAATTATAAATCATCCATAAGCTTGCAGAAATGATAATAATATAAGTAAATTACATAGTACTCATAACACCATTATTTTTTGTAGAGCAAACCCTGGCCAAGGGAAAACCCCAGTGGGGACGGTACCCACAAACATGCACTAAATTATAGTGTCCACGTTATGAGACCTAGCCCTGTTAGGAGCTGAATACTACATAGAATAATTCCTTGTTAGAGGAATAACAACCCTGTTAAAGGTACACAACACCCTGTTAGGGGCCAAATGAGCATACAATTCTTACAATATAGTTTTGTTACAAAATTTTCTCAGTAATAAAAAAAACAAGCATCTCTAATGCTTAGATAGTTCCAGTCATAGTTCTTCAATGATCTCTGTCATCCTCTTCTCTTCCATTCGCATATCATATCCAAAGCTCTGTTCACACTCACACAACTCTCTTTTCTCAACAAAAGAGATCTTACATATATATCTTTCTTCTTTACCAAGTCGGCTCTCAAATACAAATATTACATAGTCATCTCTCAATATAAAATAAATTTAATAAAGTAAATATCAAATGCATAGTTGGTGTTCTTGCATAATAAAAATATAATTTATCAACAATCATAATCCAACTCTGATTTCCAGGATTCCATGTCATACTCCCTGAATCATCGCTTCTGTCCAGCTGCTCTTTATCATTATTCTGTTGTTGTCTGTCTATCTTCAAATCTCTCTAACTCACTGTAAAAATCACCAAAACAAAATTGATATTAGGTGGAGGTCATACATACCCCATACTATATTCTTCTAAGCTCTCTTCTCTTAACTTATAGACCTCGATCTTCAATACTCAAAATACCTCTGTATTTTTGCTTCTGTACTTAGCCAATTTTAGAGTCCACAAAACTTAACTTCAAATGAATCGATCAGTATGTCAGATGTGTTTCAATAAATGAAAACCAAAAAGTGGATCATATCATACAAAATTGATCACTTGGCAAAAATCTCTCCCTTTGGAATTGATGGCAACACTTAACAAAAAAATGACTAAGTGTTCCAACAAAAAAAAACTGTCTTTCCTTATACATTATATTTTCCTCTTCTTCTTTATTAATTTTTCTTGTCTTTTTTTATTCATTTTTCTCTTCTCTCTTATCCATTTTTTTTACTTCTCTCTTCTCCCCCTTTGACAACAATGACAAAGGTGCATAACAAAAGTAATAAAATCAGGGCTTGCTTACCAATTTCAGAATATCTTGAAAGGAATCTTCCAAGATCTTCACTTCTATACTCCGTGACTTAAGAAAAAGTTGACTAACATGAATTAGTCCATTTAATGCAAATTAAGCTATCTCTTCCTCTTTCAACTATGTAGGCATAGAGTTAGCCAATGATTCTACTTTTTTCTCCATGTCTGATAAATGGGCTTCAATAATTGATAGCTTAGGAGTGATTAAACTCTTCAACAAACCAAACCTTGTCAGAAATCTCCCTTTCTCAATATCCAATACATTTAGTTTGGCCAAAATTATTGTTACTTCCTTGTCCAATTCCATTATAGATTGTGAAGAGGTTTCACAACTGTCCATCATACTATTCAAAGCTGCCTTGTCCTTGGCAATAATATCTTCAATATTCTGAATATGTCTGATAGGGTTCATGCAATAACTAAATAGTTTCCTGCCATGTGCAACACAACTCTTTGCACTTGCAGTACTGGTTCTCATAATGCCCAAGTCCCATGAGATAGACTGGAAAAATTCAAGCAACTTCTTCTATGAGTAATTCTTTTTTGCCTTTCCTTCTGCAATCTTATCAAGTTCTCATACTGTCCATCAAATGCATCAAGTGCCAAATTTAGGTTCTCTACATCATCTTTGTTCTGAAAAAAAATAGGTGCTAGGAGTAATTTGTTCATAGTATCAATTTCTCTAGACATCACCTTGGTCTTCTTGTCACTTTTCTTGTCAGATCTCTCCTTTTCTTTAGCAAGTGCGGTAAAATCTAATTGTACCAACTCATCCTCATCCATGTAATCAACATCTATATAAATATATTTGTCTTTACTTGCCAACAATAATGTAGAAGATGTGTCAACTTCATTGAATCATTCTTGACTTCAACATTTGTTGTTTCTTCTTTCTTCTCCAATTCTTTCCATCCTTCCTTAGTTACTGTATTGTCATTATTTTCTTCAAATGGGTCCTTCTCATCATGTGAAGTGTCGAGAGTCACAGGCACACCAAAAACATAGAAATCTGGTTGCACATCAACTTCACTCATCTAAACACTAGCCTCACCTGTCTTCGAACTCTCTCCCATTCCTAATGGTGTAGGCATAGTAGTTGTAGGAAGTGGGGTCTTCTCAAGAATAATGTTCATTAATATATGAGCCAGTTCCTCTGAGTCTCTTCTGTAACTTCATCATACTTTCTTGCCATAATATTTAATAATATGGTCTTGGTTCTCAATAAAGGTTTCAGTGCTTTAAATATTATGTCTCTTTCTTGCATAGAAACTACAAGCAACATATTGTCAATTTATTGATTTCTAATAGCTTCATCCTCAATTTGTGCTAACCGTGTTTCTTGTCTCCAATCTACCATATAACTCCTTAGGTATAACGCCCTCTATCTCCAATAGATTCCTTTTGAAACCAAGTAAATGATTGACTACAACATCCTCAATCTAAATTTTATCAGTTTCCTCATACCTGTCATAGTATTTGTTAATAGAAACTAACTTCCCTTGCTCGATAGCTCTCTTCTCAATCATCTTCAAGTCAGGTTTTCATATATGCTTCTCACTTTCAGGTTTCTTCTCTTCTCTCAGAGTGCTTGGTTCTTTAGGTGGTGAAATATGTCTGCTAGATCTGGTGCTCACTCTAGGAGTAATCTTTTCTTCCTACAAGGTCTACTCTGGTGGAGGGGAGGTTACATCAATAAAAATAGGAGGTAGACTATCTACCATCACTACTTCAGGAGGAGTAAGAGCTGTAGTAGTAGAACTTTCCAATCTAGAAGATTGATCTACTAACTTCTTCTTAACTTCCTTCAATTCTTTCTCTGTGAATCCTTCCTTAATACCACATTCATGCACATTATTGTATAATTTTCTTTTCCTCAAACCTTTGCTCTGATCCTCTCTTACCTTAGCTAATTTCTCCTCATAAGTTCCCCATCATTTGCATATTCAATACTTCAGAACTTACCTCATATCCCATAGGATAACACCATTTCTTCCTCGGTATAACCACCTCAAAGCATAGACAGTTAGTTTCAAACATGAAACAAATTGTATCCTTGTACTTCTTAACTGAGTCTTCAGGTATCCTGTATCTTCCCTTCATTTTCCTCTAAAGAATCTTAATCATACCAAAAAACTCACCATCAACCCAAGTGTTGTTTTGTCTTCTGTAACTATTAGAAATATGTATGCCAGTAGGTATCCCTTTTCTCCATCCACTAGGGTGCATGCCTGGAAATTTATGCTCAATGTGTAAGTACATATGCATCAATAATGAACCAAATCTAAAGGTCTTCGATCTGTCTTTCTTTATTAGTTTCAAATTCTCCAAAAATTGTTGTGCTAGCACTTCACATAGATTGTAATTAGGTCTACTACTATAGTAGAATTTGTAACCAAGTATCATAGAAATCAACTTTACATCCTATTGCACAATGTCGCTTACTAGCATAGGTCTCCTATCCCATTTTGTGTGTGTTAGGGTTTCAACTTGCTTCTTCACATGTTTCTCTACTACAAGAATGGTTCTAATATCATCCAATCCAGTAATCTCATGAATTAATTCTCTACAAATCTTCATAGGTTTCTCACCAATCCAAATGAATTGATCATGTACTTTGCTCAACAATATTTTAAACCATTCTTCTTCGTCGAATTCATATGTCCAGAATTTTCATATTGCTCAATTGATCAAAATTCTTGTATTCATCTCTCATAATTCATTTTTCATTCATATACTCCATCTCAGTAGAAATTTCATCAATACCCAGTATATCATACTTACAATGAATGTATGCCCTAATGTCTTCCATGTGTAAAACTCCGTATGGTGTTTGATAAAATGCTCCTTCAGGGTCTTCTTCACGAGAGTTGAAAGGATGTTTCTTGAATTTGTAACTAGGTCAATCTACAACATTATGAATAATAGGTGCATCTATGGCTAGATGAAGTAAATACCTCTTACACACTGAGTTTTGAGTTCTTGCTTCAATCAATCACATATGGAAATTGTAGGATAGACTGAATCTCTCTATTCTTTGATTTCCTTAGGTCATTTCTCGTTAAATGGTAAGGAAATAGATAATAATATGGTAATTTATACAATGTTAAGTCATTAAAAGTTCACTTTACCCAATACTATCCAGTCGGCTATAAATCTCATGATCACATAGTAAGCATCATCCAATGTTGTGCTCTTAAATATATGCTCCATGATGTCGGCCAAAATCATACCTAAGCTTGCTAGAGATCAATCCATAAAATTAGGGGCTAGATATATTCTGATATCTTCATCCAATGCTCCCCCTAAAGCCATGATCATCCCATTAGGTTGATTCTTCTTTGTTATCATTAGGCAAAGATCTAGTAGCATCTACTGTCTCTCCCTCAACTAATTTCTCACTTGTCTATTTTATATTCCATATCTTACCACTCCTATTATCCTCTACTTTCTTAAAAAAAATTTCAAAATCATTCTTTAAATCTGCAACACTCTTACCAATATCATTTCCATTCTTCTATGTATTCATAGGAGGTGGTACTCTTCTGTTGTTTACTCCATTATAGCTACAAAACTTTGCTATATGACCTTGATTATTGTATTCGTAGCATATAGGAGGTCTTCTTTCTTGATCTACTTGCAGCTTACAATACTTCACAATGTGTCCAAGATTATTACACTTGTAGCATGTAGGTTTCACTGTAGGCTCTCTTCCATTGTCTTGTTTATATCTAGATTGATTAGGTTTCTTGCATTCTACTTTCTTGTGCCCATATCCATTATAATTAAAATAATAACCAAAAAAGGTCTTAAAAGGGGCATTAACTTTGCAATCCCTTTTCATGTGTCTAAATTTTTTACAACCAAAGCATCTACCATTGAAGGGTCTAATCTGCTCTCTAGGTTCTTCAATATTAGGTTTATCAGCATCAATCTTTGCATCAGATTTTTCTTCTTGTTTCTTTGAACATTCAACTTCATTGAATTCAAAACCAGTCATATCACCTTTAGTTTTCTTTCTGTCTCTCTGTTCATAGAGAAAATCACTGCTAGTGTGAAGTTTCTCAATGTGTTTCTTTTCCTCAACAAGTTCACCTTTTATGATCTTATTGTATTTCTCCAATTCTAGATATTTATTCTTGTAGTTTGTTGGTTGTATTTCCTATTTTGGTAGTTTTCCTGGTTCCTTGTCCTGCTCTCTGTATTCTGATGTGCTCATTTATGTTATCTCTTGTTCATTATGCCCTTACCCATGTCAAGTTTTAAGTTTTCAAGTCTAAACCTTGCTCAATTTGTAAAAACCCTGAAAACCCTTGTCTGTCCAAGTGTTAAACGATGAAATTAAACCCTATGTCATGTTGTTCTGTTTCAACGTTACTTTTTCCATTCACTTAAGGCATGTGTTTTAATTTAAGTTGCCTTGTCGCGTTACCCCAGCCGAATATTCCAATTGTCTTCCCGACTTGGCATTTTTATTATGTCACATGGTCTCGTTCAAAATCAGAATATTCCTTTGGCCTTCTGAGACTCAGCAATTCTTTTCATGTCGGGTAGTCGCAAGATAGTTATGTTATAAAGCTTTATAAAGAAGGGACCCACTTCTTAGTCGGGTGATCGCAGGAGATTTTTAATAGTTATGAAAATGTCTTCAGACTTTGCGATTACCTTTTGTCGCGTTATCGCCAAATAGGTCAAAGTTAACAGTTAAGCGAAGCCTTTAGTCGCGGGGTCTCGGAATAGAACAACGGTTAAGGGATTTTAACTCAGACTTCGCGACTGACCATTTGAGGTTTGCATAAATGCTTAGTCGGGTTGTCGCCAGAACAAGATAATGTTTCAGTTTTCCATTATGTACCAAGAGGACAAATGACTGTGTGATAGGTGTCATAAGGCGAATGGATGAGAGAAGGTTATCGCATGGTCACCAGAAGCAGAAAACGCAATCAGTGACAACAAGACTAAGTACTTTCCCTTCAGTCGCAGTGTCTGAGAAACATTTAAGGGTATGTACAAGCATATAGCGATTAAGTGACGGCCCTAGGATGAAGGAATAAGAGGATCTGACGGTGGTCGTGAAGTCTGAGAAGAAAAGTGCCCCAAGAGAAAAGTCCTCCCGACTTAGTGATTAAGGTATGTCGCGCAGTCGTCAGAAGCAAAAAGGGGGCACTTATAACTTGTTAAGGTAAAATCAAATACTCAGGACTTGATTCCGCGATTGGGCGACTAAGCATTGTCACATAGTCTTGAAATAGAATAAAAGCATTTGGCGATAGGGAGATAACTGAGAAGGTTAAGGGTAACGATTGTAGACGTCCAAAATCGTCCTTATATTAATTTAATTAATATTTCCATAACATTATAATTAATTTTAATTAATTATATTTGTTATATTCTTCTATCTATTTAATTAAATTTATTTAATTAAATACGATTCATGCTCCTAAGTATTTGAATTTAATTTAAATACTATCCCTTTTAATGTATTAAATACATTACCCTCCATAAATCCCCTTTTAAATAAATTTTAAATTTATTTATTTCTTCACATTTCTAATATTCTTCTAAACCAAGATTAAATTTAATAAAACCTATTAATCCTACCTAGAAACCTACTCTATTCCTACCCTACCCTACCTATTCCTCTTAATAAACCTACTTCCTCACTTAAAC
>MU225605.1:581138-591856 GCA_018584345.1 Thuja plicata | reverse complement strand
TTCTCAAATGATAATCATTGCAGATATTGAACAGCATGGAGGACAGATTTGGAGGAGAGATTTGGAGCAGATTTGAAAGTAAACACTGCTGCTACAGTGCCGTGAACAGTGCGCATGCTACAGTGCCATGACCAGTGCGTGAATAGTGCGCATGCTACAGTGCCGTGAACAGTGCACATGAACAGTGCGTGAATAGTGTTCATTTGTGTTATTTGAAGATCATTTTTCATACCCTAACCGAGCAGCTATTAAATGGGTATGTTTTACAAATACTGTGTTCAATAATTTGAGTTGATAGGGTTTACCATTGGCTATTATTTCATATCAGACCTGAACTATTTTGTATCAAACTCTTATCAGCATTAATTGAGTTCTTTTGAGTTGGGTTGCCAATATTATTGTTGCCAAAGTGGTACATGTTTATTATATGTTTGTTGCACAATCACATTAAAAGAAACTCTTGAAACACACGCTTCAAACACATAAACATCAACACACCAGTCTCACATTAAAAAACGGGAATCCCAATAATAAGCTTGCAAGCAAACTGTTTGACAAAATTACAGTAAGTGGGAAAGAAAATAGAGGACAGCAAGGAGGGGGGGCATATTACAAATAACAACATATGAATTGAAATTCTTATTTGCAAATCTAGATGATTTACAATGAAGCTAATGCTAGATAACAACACTAAGTCTAATTGCAAATGAAGGAAGAACCTGATTTCTCCAACGCAGCAGAGTGTTTATAACATCAATCAAGATTCAAACCCTCACACAATTCATTGAAACACCAAACGCAATAGTTGAATGAATAGGGAAGCCCAAGCAATGATCAATTTTCCCCTTAAAGTCCTAATGCCAATTCCCGATGACTCACCTGTGAACAACAAAGTCCCATGGTTGAAGAAATGAAGTACGGCTGCTAGCAATGGAATTAAATACAGTCTCTTGAGCCACACCAATAACTGTTGGGCACTTATAAACTATATCTGCAGATAAACTTCACAAATCTAAGACAAACCCTCACCAAATTCAACACACTGAAGCACACACATTGTCATATTATTTAGCATTTGAGGTTTCCTTGTTCAAGAGAGTATATAATACTTGGTATTTTATTCTGCATGTTGGTGAATGTCCCAAAACACCCATCAACAGGTTTGTCTTTATAAATTGGGCAAAATAGGGTTATGAAAATGTTTTTATTAAAAGGACAAATTTGTTAACCAACTCAAGGGTTTCTTCTTTGTTCTATGAAACTTTTAAATAAGGAAAAAAACAAACGCAAAAGACAAATGAAATTTAAAAAAGAAAACAAAAAAAATTTAAAATAGAAAATTCTCTTCAAACTTGCTTGAAATTGATGGTGGACTTCTCCAAACTACTAATGGACTCTCCTAAAATCTCAACAGAATCCTCTCGATGCACTTAGGACTAGTACAAACCTACCCAAATGGCATTCACTCAATATTTCTTGCTCAACTTGTGTGTTGGTGTTTCCTTTTCTAGAATGTAATTCGTTTCCAATAATTTTTTCATCTTCTTGTGCTTGCAAATTGAATGTGTGTGTTTTTAGCGTGTAAAAGTTAATTTTGAGTCATTAGTTCAGTGCATTTTATTCGTTCTGTTTTTTTACCTTTTTTTTATATTAGTTTTGTTAGATGAATCTTCCTATTGAGACTTGCCGAGTTCCGTAGGTTTGTTGGATTGTGCGAGTTTGTCCAAATTTGCTCGATACCCAAGTCATGAATCCCTAGGAACTATTTTGCTCCACTTGCCTTGAGACTAGCTGAGTCTTGACAATTTAGGACGAGTCTTTAACATTGATTTAACTGCACAGAACCAATCCAATTCAATCTTTTTGACTCTAAAACTAAATAACGATAATGAGCTTGCTTCATAAAATATCTATGTTACATGGGGACTCGTTTCCTGTCCCTAGGCGACTCATCCCCGTCCCCGAAATGTTTTGGGGATTGTGGGACGAAAAGGAAACATCCCCCAGCTGTCCCCGATTTCAAAAATTTGTAGGAAACAACAGGAAATGTCCACTGACATTTGGGGACAGCTAGCCGTCCTCGAAACGCCTAGAGAATGCCCGAAACATCCCCTATCCCTCCCTGAAATGAAAAAGTGTCCCCTACATGTTCGGATGATTTTTGGCATTAAAAAAATGTTTCTTTTAAAAATCTTTTTGCTAAAGCGGCAATGTGGGGGGCCCTCAAGGTTTGAATGAGTTTGCAGACGATAAAACTCAAATGAAGTTTGGTATGGGAAAAAATGGCAATAAAATTTGTGATTAAATATGTTTAAATAAAAATAAATATATCAAATTTTATATTTTGATGTTTGAGACTTCTGGATGCATGTTTGAGACATTTTGATTTGGATATTTATATTGGTAGACCATGGTTTTGATGTTTGAGACTCTTGTTATAATGATTTATACTACTGCTATTATCCTTTATGTTGTTATACTACTGTTGTAACTCATGAATCCATGATTTATTTGCATGTTGTCTTCAGTTATTGACATATCTCTCTATCTTTCCCTTTCTGTATCTATAATATCTTAATATATTTTGAAAAATTCATATATATATATATATATATACTGCCATCCCCTATTTTTGGCCCTTTAAGAAACGTCCCAAAAACGTGGCCCCTATCGTCCCCCGTCCCTATCCCGAAACCTAGTGGAACATAGTAAATTTTTTTTTTCATAAAAAAGTCTCAGATTGTATTACACTTTTAAGAATTAAGATGATATGTTTGAGCTTTTCTAAACCTTGCATCACTATCTATTTTTTTTCCGTCAAATCCTAGATTTTGAGGAGTTTGTTTTGTGTTTTCCTTTGGTATGAATACCAATGATAGTTAACGTCTCTGGCATAGATGCTTGGAAAGAAGCTGTTGTTAAAATACTCGAGGATGCCTACAATAAGATTAGGTTTTGTGAATGACATTTTTTTGGTGTCTTTTGAGTTGTTTCTACAATAGAGCACGTAAAAAACCTAAACTATACATGTGTATAGTCCAATTTTAATAAAAATTCTTAGAGAGAAACCTAATCAACATAATTATACATGTGAACGATCCATATATCCCTTTCTTAAACTTCATTGCTTTTGCGGCAACTTGTTCCATGACAAAAATATTGTTTGTTCTAGAAAAAATATTGGCAATTGGCAACTTATGTATTGCTGGAGTTTTGCACTAATTTGAGGCTTGTTTGTGAGATTAATTAATCTACCATACTCACATAGTGAACTTTGATGATTTAAATGGTTTGAGTACTTTGGTTATTGGTACATACAAAATAAATGCACACAAATTGATCTTGGATGGTGAGCAATTTCATAGAAATTTGCAAAAAGGAAGTTGAATATCACAACCTTTTTGAATGATTAACTCGTGAACATTTCCCATTGTCATGAAGTATATTTGGACTAGTTTTTACATTTTTGTTTACGTTATTTATTTGCAAATAATATTGTGGGATCCTATATTATATTTGTTGTAATGTATATAGGAGATATTGCTATGGAAATATTTTCTCTCGTTGCAAGAGTAAAATTACTATTACTTACAGTCTTACTCAGATACTAGCACCGAATGCACATTTTTTTGATAAGCTATATTTTAATCCCTTGTTTTACATCTGAATCACACATTAAATGCTAGGGTTTCTATTCTTTTATGTATCTTCTAGTGGAATTCATGTTTGTTATGCCATTGCTACTCAATGTGATATATCCTCTTGGCATAGCACTAAAGAAAACTCACATGTCTACTACCACTACTATTTGTTGTGCTATTAATAATTATAAGTATTGTAGGGGCTGTGGTTCAGATTTGAACCTATAATATATTAATGCAAATAATGACATGTACAATTATTTTCCATGTTCAACGAGCATGTGAATCGTGAAAACATATTATACGCATGTCATGAACTATAAAAGTAAATGTTGTACAAGAAAAGATTTATTGATGAAAATGTTGATTAAGACATTTGCACCACAGAGGCTAAAAGAAAAACATGTATGCTTATCTTTCTTATTGTTTCTTTTGTTATGTGTAGGGTTTAGATGGGACAGACAATGGCTGATAGTAAACTCAAAGGGTCGAGCATACACACAAAGAGTGGAACCAAAACTTGCATTAGTTGAAGTATCCTTACCAGTGGAGGCTTTTACTGAGGATTTCAAACCAAAAAGCGATACATTTATGAGTATTTTCTTTTTAGCCATGTCTACATTTAATATGCTTGATGTCATTTTCAGAGTTTTTGAACCCTAGTTGTGTTATTCTACTGTAATGTTACAAGATATTTATAGGGATAAACTATGCTATATATGGATCAAATAATTTAGGTTGGCAGACTCATTGACTTGCGATAATTATTGAATTTCTGTTATAGATATACGATTCTTAATAATTGGATTGTTTGATAACAATATACTATTCCATTGATCATTTGGGCATGCATGTAAATGGGGAATTGTTACTTAAGGACCATAAAAATGTAAAGATAGGTTTGACACATAAGAGTGTTGGTCACAATTGAGCACTACATATATATATAGTTAATAAAATCTGGTTCCAATTCAAATTGATTGAGATCAGGGTGAAAATTCTGACAACATTAGGAATTACGATAATGCATATGCAATGATACGTATCAGACTCTAGGCTTTAGTTTTGATGGTTTGAGTGTGAAAATCTTTGGTGAAATGATAGGATATGCTGCTACAAATTCATTTCATCAGGCTCAATTCCCAAATGTATTGTAGGATTAGAGACATTGTGAAGCAAATTAACGTATTAAAAAACATAATTACGCCGTAGGCGTTTTCATATGAGAAAGGCCAGGCTATATTTTCCAATCTAACGGTCGAAAATCTTGCAGACAAAATGACTACCATTGAAAAGATCATAGCCGTTCAATGTTTTGGTTTTGCTATATTTTATCTGACGAGCACACGAGAAGGGAAGGACGACCATTGCTTTAATCATGGGGAGACAGTCATTATGCAATGCCTGTTTGAGTCATAGCAAACAGGAGGATATAATCTGATCAACTTGCATATCGCCGCATGAAGATAGTCCATTCCTTTTATCTCCTCATATGACAGCGCCACCATCTTATCAATGACTTCCTTAAAAATGCGTTTCTCCATTTGTGGATGCGAAGGAAGAACCAATATGTCAATGCAGGCGCCGTCATCATACAATTCCTTCATCATCTTCTAAGAAGTACTTCAAGGGGATATCAACTACTCTGCACACTGTAATAGTGTTTTGCGGCTTGAGCACGAAGATTGCTACCATTTTTCGTTGTAAAGGGGCAGTCGGTAACAAAGGGCATTTTATGGACGATTCAAATAGAAACAACATTCAAGGCGACAAACAGTAAAGAAAAGTTATCAGGTTCTATCTCAAAATGACGCTACCCAAATACTAATGACCGAGCAGGGTACTATGTCCTCTCGTGGCATCAAGGAGCCCAAGTTGTAGAAGGTACAATTGGTTCAATCATGAATTACAAAATTTGCAATGGGAATGCATATTTGTTAGAAGAAAAGGCGGTCACAGATGCAGTAAATGCTATGGTTTTATCAACCAACACTGCGTTCTAAAATCCAGAATGCATCCTAACATCAACTTTGGAGGAGTTACTGAAGTAGCTAACACTCTACAATATAATGCGAGAGACCCAACATAGAACCAGCTTGATCATCCGTATCTTTTAAGGCTCTAAAACAAATAGAATCAACAAAAGTAAAGCCAAACTCTACATGACTCGCTAATATGATAACTATTAGTGATAAAGATTGTAATGATCAAAATACAATCAAAGGAATTTCCAAGTGATCTCCTTCACTGACATACTTTAAGTCGGGCTTTAATCCAATTTCAAAACTTGTTAAACCCCCGACTTGGTTCAAGATCTGCCTACAAATTCGACATGTAGTGTAAAAAGGGCATCTAAATAAGGCACTGAAAAGAGAGAGAGCTGCAAAAATATCATTTATCGGTACCATCAATTAGCCAAAAGCTGAATGGAGAAAACAAAATCTTGTGCTTGGAAAGGCAATAGAAGCATTAGATACACTTTACTCAGTAATTCTAGTGGCGGATCTGACAATACCAACACGAAACTCACCACAATATTGCTCAAAGACTCCTTGTCGAAGCTGGTTTGGGAGTACGAGGAATCTCGACTCATGCAAGTCTGGTTTGAGATCGACTTCCTCACTTTTCTTCCGTATTATGGCTTTAGCTGTAATTTTGAATTTCTAAGTTAATTTAAATGGTTGAAAAATTTCATAAAATAAAAAAAATATATTAAAAAATAGCATGTAATAATACACTCTAGAAGAGTAGGTACTATTAAAATAATCAAATTGTAATGAATATCAATGCACAAAATAAATAAAGTGTTTGTTTGATTCTAGGAATTGTTCAAAGTCCTTTAGAACTGATAAATTTGTTTTTACATTTTGATGCCAATGCGGTGACATTGGGGGACACCTCGTGGTAGATGTAAACGATTTGACTAGGCTGTCAGAATTGAATACGAGTTTATCTTATCATTGCTTATCAACGAGGTGGTGTGATAGATTCCTTGAGTGTCGTACAGAGTTTGCCCTTCTTTGTATGATGAATACGCTAGAATCGGCAGATCGTCGATGAAACATAACATAGCATGATGAGTTTACAGATCCGTTGACCCACGGGCTTAAGTACCACCCTGGACAAATGGAAGTTGCGGCTATCATGGAGTATATTCTTGATCACAAGAAGGTTGCTGCTAAGAAGCACAAGGCCAACCCGCTACAGAAGCCCAAGCAGGATAGCTAATGTTGGAAATTTAAACTCCACCTTTTTTTTTCAAGAAAAAATGATGCATTCAATGAGCTTGTTCATGCATAGAAATAGAAAGAGACCGAGTAGAATCAAGTAGAAATAGATGAATTGCAAGATTAGGAACATCTGGAATATGGATATACAACTGTGCACAGTATATCACAAGACTAGTTTAGTCACAATGA
Source organism: Thuja plicata (assembly GCA_018584345.1). Taxonomy (NCBI): domain Eukaryota; kingdom Viridiplantae; phylum Streptophyta; class Pinopsida; order Cupressales; family Cupressaceae; genus Thuja; species Thuja plicata. The sequence continues at coordinate 584,796 of MU225605.1, read as the reverse complement.
TGGTTTTCTTTTAAAAAAAGAGAGAAATATTATTATGGTTGAGAATTTATAAGAACGAAAATTAAAAGGTATAGGAAGGGGGTGATGGAGAGAGATGGTTGGATAGAGATACCGATGAATATAAAGTGGGAGGATGGGGGAAAATAGATAGAGAAATAGAGATAGTGTTACCATATTTTCACTACGCGGTTCAAATTGGTAGGGCTGTTATCAGCCCTGATATTTCTGGTGTAAATAAGGTTATTGTGAGTTAAAAGGCTGACTGGTTTGAATGTTTAAATCTGCTGTCACGTTTTGAAAATTTGAAAAAAAAAAAAAAGTTGCTGCCCTAGGTTATCAAAGAATGCAGATTTCTTTTTTATAAGCACAGATGTTCAAATTTACAGTTGAAAGCAAAAGAACAACATTTAAATTAGCCAGACAAGCAGTGGTTGCTTTTAAAACAGAAGAACTGAAAGTGTGTTCAATTATCAACAAAGGATCTTTTTCATTAAAAGATGTTCAAATGAAATACATTTTTCTTAAGCAGCAACCACACAGCCCGTGGTTTTAGGATAATGCAAGCATGCATGTCAAAATCAGAAATGCAAAGAAATACAAGAGCTGTTTTCATTTTTATAAATGAAAAGAAAAATCAATGCAAGAGGGATAAGGGTTAGGCACCCCCATTGCCTGATATTGTTGTTGTGGTTCTGAACGCTGTTGCGTGCTGGAGGTAATCGCATTTCTGGACTCGCATCCATGATTCACCTGCAAAAAAGAAGAAAGGAGGGAGGGGTCAGTTCGGATGAACTAAGCAGTGGAGAAAACTAACTCTTACTCTATTGTGCTGATCTCTATTCATTAACAAAAATGCAAGATAGCAATACCGAGAGGCATATTCAGAATCAGCAAGGAAAAGAGAAGGTGTTTTCATTAATGTTGTTTGCTTCATGTTCAGGGACAGGTACGAAAAGTAAGTAGGTTGTCGAAGGGACATGCAGTCACTACGCGCATGAAACCTTCCAACTGAAGTTGTGTAGAGGCAAAGAACTGAAGACTAATTAAGGAGGTTGTAGAGGGAGCATACACACATTATGAGTATGGGACCTTCCGACTGAATTAATAATGCGGTAGAAGACCGGCTGTTGAGGGGACATGACATTCTGTCATAAGAAACCTTTCAGCCTCTAAATCAACCATTCAGTGCTACAGAAGGTTCTCTTTTCGTTTCAAAAGGGTTTTTTCAGAGCTGCAGTAATGGATTATATTACTGCAACAGTGATGCAAAAGATATTTATCTTATTCTGCTGCTAGAAGTTATCTTACTAAGTATTGACTGGCATGAAAATCAGTTCTACATTCAAGAAGGTAAATTCATGACATGATAGAGCATAGTTCTCGGTTTCTATGAAGAAATTAGCAGTCAAATGAATCCATTTACCATCATAAAGGCAGTACTACAGGATTCTTATGTTTTATCAAGATATAGATCCAATGGGGAAACAATGATATAAATCAGATTTACATTCAAGAATGACAAAGCAAAAATGCAACTTCAACAACAGAGATAACCAGCATTTCAGATCTCAGCTTTCATTGCAAGTAAGCAAAAATGTAACCATTATCAATCACAAGAGGTATGTCATCGATAGTTATACATTCTGTTGCATAAATGATCATCTGATGTCTAGGACAAACATGTTTCACTATGACATCAACAAGTAGTATAGTAGAGCAGTGAAGATTGATTGATCACTCACAAGCAATGTCAAGACAAAGAGCTGCATAAAAGCAAGGAATTTACAGAGTAGTACTTTTTTACCCAGATTAAATGCACAAAGGGAAAAGGTTAAGGAAAAGATTTAATAGCAAAAGCCGCATCTGCTAAAGGAATTCAAAACAGCAGAATAGTTCCCTGATTCAGAATTTCAAAGCGGAAAAGGAGCAAGTAAAGAATACAAAGTTATGAATTGTTGAACCATGTCAGTACATCATAACAGCATTAACTTTAATGTCAGATTCCAGGATTTTATTTGGAGATGAAGAGGACTGCAGTTGGTGTAGCTCTATGAAATTAGAAAAAATGGTAGTTTTTAAACAGATGCATTCAGATCCAACAGGTATGCTTGTCATAAAAGCAAAAAAAAAACAGAGTTTGAGTGACTAGAATGTCATGTAGAAAACAGAGATCATGTGTATGTCCTTTCAAAATAGGAGTATGCGTGGAATGTTCAGATTATAAGAAGGTACTGTTGTGAAAAGATTTTGGGTGTCACAGCCAGGTAAACAGGCCATAACAGCTGCAAACATCAAGCTCTCAGTCACAGCAGCAGTCACAACAACATAAATAAAATGAAAGAAGTTACTGGAAGGGAAAGAGCCATTTTTGCAATAAAAGTTCTATTATTCTTCCAAACACCCAGAAGTTCTTCCTGTTAAGTAATGAAGAAGCAGCATGAGTTTTAACTTATTTATGCCGTCTTTTCATGAATATTCAGAATTCTCATTTACTATTTTCTTTGCTGGTTGATGAATGACATGCTTGCAAATGACACACAAATACACAAAATGTCAACCTCAGCTTCGAGAAATGCAATACACATGAAAGACGGAGTGAGCATTCAAATCAGAATAAGTGGGGTTGTGTGAGCAGTTCGTGGTATCAGAAGTTGAAGTGTGTTATTGTTTATCTTTCTTTCTTTTGCAAAGGAAGGGTTCATAGTATTTAACAGAACTTTCAAGATCATCTTTCTATTTATGAAATGCATCCATGGAAGCCATTATTATATACAGAGTATTCAAAGCTGGGAGACTTACCAGTTAAAGAGATTACGGATAATAATGTAAAGAAATCCCATCTTTTCCAGCAAGAAAGCACAAGGACAAGAAGAATGGCAGCCCAGCTATGAAAAGAACAACAACAGCAATAAAATATGGCGGCAGGCAACAGCAGAACGCCAAACCTCCAAACCCTTTTCCTTCCATGGCGATATCCAGTCAAGCAGCAATAGGTTCAGATTCTCATGAAAGCAGCATTAAGATAGTAGCACACAATAAGAAGAATTTTGGTCTTAAAAAAACCCTCATGTCGAAAGAGTAGCAGCCAGAAATGGTTCTCTAGTTCCAACAGCCCAAGAAAGGGAAAATACAGAGAAATCCTTGTCATGGCGGCTCCCTCCAAGGGCAGATAACAGTAAACAGAATAGAGAAAATGACCAGCAAAGTGCAGCCATGGCGGCATATGAGCAGCAGGCTCCTCATCTCAGAGCAACTGAACAACCAAACCCTATGGCAGCAAGCAGAAGCTTCAAACCCTCATCCCTTGGCGGCGGACAGAGAACTCCCGCATGCAAAGTGTGAATGAATTGATTTTAGGTTTAGATCCTTACCTTATGCACCGGATTTCAAACTTGTTTCAAAACAAGTTGATGTTCGAATAAGGGTAAGGATTTTATCCTTTTTATTTTTGTCTAGGCTTTGCATTTGAGCCATATGGTTTATGTTTCGCTTCAGCTTTCTTTTTATATAATGTATATTATACATTATGTGTAATTTATATTTAATAAATGATGTTTATTGTTTATTAAATATAAATTATACATATAGTATAATGTATATTATATAAAAGTAGTTAGAGTTTATTTAAGTTAGTTTATTCATTATATTAAACATATAT
>MU225605.1:553216-571700 GCA_018584345.1 Thuja plicata | reverse complement strand
TAAATCACCTCCACAGGAAACAAGAAAATTGAGGAGTGTTCTATTCCTCCTATCTGTCCAACCATCAGTCATGATGGTGCAACCCTTTTCGATCCACTCCTTTCGGTGGTCCGCAAGCTCAACCTTCGTATCCTCTACCATTTCATCTAAAAGGTATCCACTCAACTCATTCTCAGTTGGGGCTTTAAACCCCGGACCACAAATAGCAACCGCATCTATCATGTTCTGCCAATAAGGAGCCCTGTCACAAATAGATTATGAGTAGAAATTTAGATGACAAATCATTATGTAAAGTGAATCTATGATTAAAAAAGTAGATATAATTAAAATTTAACTTCAAACTTAAAGAAAACAGATAAAAAAGAATCAATTACCTGGCTGCAATAAATGGAATGTTGCAAAAGTACCAAAATTTGCAAATTTTTTTTCTGGTGGCATCATGAATCTCCTTATTCAAATCCATGCCCTGAAGCATGGGTTGTGAGCCAAGAGTAGTGCGGGGCACAAAGTAACTATCCAATTTGTTCTTCCGCACTCTAGGCTGCAATAGGCGGCTGGACTCATTCTCAGTATAAGAACGACTAGCACTAGCATCACCATCAACACTAGCACGAACACTAGCACTAGGATAAAAAGGTCTGGAAGAAGAACCCTCTCCAACACAACCTACGGATGCGGAGTCAGATGCAGGTGCAGATGCAGCTGTGGGAGCATGGGAGCCAATAACCCTTAACCTTTTAAGTTGCCTTTTCTTATTTATTTTGTCTTGTTCAAATTTTTCTAATGCCACCATACAAGTGCGTTTTTCCTCAGAAGTTTGTTTAGTGCAAACTGTGATTTCATGTCCAGGTATGGCAACAATGTGGAATTTGAATCTATAAATGCCACCAGAATTTATTTCTTTACAAAACATACATTTTGTTTGGAATTTAGTTCTTCCAGGAAATCCTTCGGTATATTTCCAACATTCATCTTTTTTAACCATTGTGGAAAATGAAATTTAAGGTTGCTGCAATTAAGAAAATTCAAATAAAACCTCAAACTTTCAAAATATTATACAAAATAGCAAAGCCTACTTTGCAATTTACTAAAACTAAAAAACATTCAAGATTTGCAAATGAAAACTAAAAAAATTTAACAAAAAACGAATAATACACTAACATAAAAAAAAAAAATGAACACTTACCTCTTGCAAATGAGTTGAGGAGTGTTGTTATTGACTCCTTAATGCTCCCAATTCGAATCTATGGCCTCCCCAAATGGATTTTCGATGTCTTTCGTGCTCTTCCTTCTTGCTGGTTGCACACTTGTGTTTTCTTTTTTCCCTTCTCTCTCACTTTTCTCTCTCACTTTTCCTCTCTTGCAAATAGAAGACCCTTTAGGGTTATAAGAAAGAGGAATGACATAAAAAAAGTTCAAAAAAAAAAGTGTTTTTAAATATTTTTTGACTTCACTTTAAGCCCAGCCTCGCGACCAATTCATGGCGGTTCCCGCATGGCGATTCATGCGATTTTCACATGAATCACTTGAATTGGCGATTCACGCGATTCACTCCCAGGAACCGTTGATCTAATTCACCGGCTCCCAAAAAATCGGGGAGGGTGAATCGAATCATGATTCACGCGATTCTCGTTACTTTGATTATATGTATCGTGATAACATATATACATTTTCATATATTATAATCTAAATATAAATATCATACATAATATTGATATAATAAAAATGAACAAAATATAATAATAATAAAAATACAAACATAAATATAAATTAATGCATACAAATTTATTAAATATATATAAATAATAACTATTAATGTACCAAATGTTTTTGGACACCTTGTGCAACACATGTCCTTGACCTTCTTTTGAACGACATAAGAAAACTAGATTGGGTGAGACCAATTGTAGAGGATGTAAGGAAGATAACAAAATACATCTACAAATACCCTTGGGTTCTTCGCTTGATGAAAGAACACACCCACGGGAAGGAGTTGGTGAGAGCGGGTGTCACAAGGTTTGCAACGGTTTTCTTAACATTGCAAAGTATTCTTTATTCTTTGACGACTTTGAAGCAAATGTTTGTGAGTCAAACATGGCTTGACTCAAGTTATTTGAAGAAGCCCGAAAGAGAGTGTTGCATAAATTGTCTTCGACAACCTATTTGCACAAAGAGCTACAAAGATTGTGAAGGTAACTTGAAAACTTGAATATTTAATTTTTTTGTATTCAAGTCTTTCATTATTAATTTGTAACTTTAATTAGTAATCTATTTGTATTTTTCAATTGTAGGTGTCAGAGCCCTTGGTTAGAGTTCTCTACTTGGTAGATGGGGATCAAACCCCAATGGGGTATCTTTATGGGGCTATGGATAGGGCCAAGGAGTCTATCAAAAATTAGTACAAGGGGGACAACCTCAAATTCGACCCCATATGAGAAATTATTGATAGGTGGAACAAGCTCCACCAACCCTTTCATGCTAGAGGATACTTCCTCAACCCTCATTTTTGCTTTTCGACATCCTACTCGGATCCTAATGGAGAGGTCATGGAGGGCCTCAGTACATGCTTTTAGAGGATGATACCCAAGCTTGAGGTGAGAGACCTCATTGTGTCCAAATTGGAAATTTACTAGAATGCAAGGGGTGAGCTATTCTCTTTAGAGTTCGCCAAGAGAGGAAGAACCACTCAAACCCCAGGTATAATATTTGGAATTTTGGAGTCTTTCACATGCATGATAAGTAGATAAAAATTAAAATGTTTTTACCTTGCTTTCTAACTCTTCAATATTTTATTTTGCAGATGCTTGGTGGCAAAATTAGGGTGGAAATGCCCTAGATCTGCAAAAATTTGCCCTCCGAATCTTATGCTAGCCTTGTAGTTCATCCATTTGCGAACACAATTGGAGCTTTTTTTGAGGCCATCCACATGAAGAAGAGGAACAAGTTAGCTCAGAAACGCCTTAATGACCTTGTCTTTGTGCAATATAATCTTTAGTTACGTACAAGGAAGGTAGAGAAAACACTGTCTGGTCCACTTGATTTGGATGATTACATCCTTACAGTGATTGGACATCATAGGAGTAGTCTCCATTGTTTACAAAGGATGAGATCTATGATTTGGAGAGGTAGGCTGTGGAGGAGGGGATGGATTTGTAGGTCAAGGATGATGAGGAGTCATTGCCAGTGCCAACAACATCTACATCCAGGATGAAGGTTGAGTCATAGTCAGTCGTGCCGAGCAAGGAGGCGTAGCCACAACGGACTCCTAGGACTAAACCACCTACCCCTCCCATAGTTTTTACTAGAGTTGCTGGGAAGGGGTAGAGTAAGATGTAGACTATTCTGATGTTGTATTTACTTATAGTTTTACAAAGGCAATTTGCTATTTTAATTTTTCTTCAAACTATCAGGCTACTAGCCATCAACATTCCACACAAGCATGCCATTTTGTACCCAATTTGCATTTAAATATATCTATACTCAACTTGTTTCTTATTTTTACTCATTTACTGACTCATTAGATGTATCTCATTGAGTTTTGCAAAAAAAATGCATTTCTAATTAAATTTAAGCAGGTTTTTAAAGTTGTCGAGTACGAGTTTTTCAACAATGATCCACATAGTTGGAACAAATGTCATTGTATGCTGGGAACTCCATGATAAAATGTCTCTCTATCTCTACCACTCCTAGGCATATTTTCTTTTCCCATTCTTCCTTGGGTATTATCCATCTACCTATTTCACACCTCAAATGGTGAGAACTAGTCCTAAGTTGAGCTATAAGAATTTTTGCTCTCCATTTGATATTTTCTCCTATGTATACTTTTTCCTCATGGTCTCCTATGGGGTTAAATTCTTTGATATAGTAGGCTTTTTATGCCTATTTTGTTTTGACCATATGATACTCCTGAATTTTTCCCTCACAAACTTTTTTATTTCTTCATTGTTATCTGAACATTCTTGTATATTAACATCCCATTCTTGTATATTGAGAATATTGTTTATAAAATCTATTTTGTTAGCTGCCCAACCTAGTGGAGGTGCACGCAAGTCTTTGCATCATACTATCCGGGCAAAGTGAAACAGGATGAGATTGTTGGATGTAATGTCCCCAATTTTAAAGTATTTTAATTAATTAATTGGTCCCAATTTAAAATAAATATTATTAAGGACCTTTAATTAATTAATAGGGGGGGACATTTTTATTTTAATTGTCCGTAGGTGTTTGCCATGTCGGCACTTTTTGTAAACCCTTGGGAGTTTCTCCGAAGGGGTATTTATGACCGGCATGTAGGTAGTTATTGGTATGTGATTTGGAAAATTTTATTTTGTATTGCGAATTCCAGTTGGAGTTTTGTTGTCCGCCATTTCGGAGGTGAAAGATCCTCCCTATTTGGCTAATTTGCAGTTTCGGTGGGATTCAACCCTCACCCTACTCTGCTTGTTCTCTGGTTCCGGATCTGGCAAATCTGAAGCGCTATCAATTATTAATATTATTTCCTTTTGCAAGTACTTGTTCCGGATTTGTATTCATTTTGGAATATATCAAATTCAGTGGGCATAAACACTACGGCTCTGAATATTGAATGTCAGAGCTAATAGTACACTGACCAACCTCACTCTTGGCATCGTACGGACAACTCTTCCTACACCGTACGACATCGACTTCACCACCGTACCCCCCTTGTTCCACACACATCACTTCAGTCACCGTACGACTTCCACTCATACCTACGACCCCGCAAGTCACCGTACGGCTTCCAGTCATACCATACGGTCCTCAACATACATCATACAACTTCCTCTGCTACCATACAGTCATCATCATTAACTACACGCGTTCCTCAAAGCACAGTACGGCACCACCCTTGCCAACTTTGCAGTCTTGGAAGCTGTATACGACCAATTACTTCACTTCACGCGACTTGTAATTAGAGGTCTCTGTGATGACCCCCTTTTTTAGCAGGTATTGGCAGTGGCTTGGTCAGCTCATCATCATGACCCTCGTGAGCTGATATCGGGTTTTGAAGGTCCCAGTTGGCATACTTGCTATTTTTAGTAAGTCAGTGTGGTCAGTTTCCATTTCTGACAGGGCAGTATCGGCAGTGATCAGTATTCTAGACGATATTCAGTTTGTGCAGTTCCTTGGCTGGGGACTTACTATTTATAGTAAGTCTATTTTTGGCAGTTGCTATTTTCGGCAGTGCAGTGGATGGCTATGTCAGTCTGGCATGATCAACAGTGGATGCGGGATTTATCGCATGAGTTCATATTTATTAATTAATATTTATAAAATATTAATTAATAATAAAGCCACATTATTATAATAATACTTTATTATTATAATAAATTAGAAGTTAATTAAAAGAGCTGTGAACTGAAACTCTTTTTGGGGAAACTATGGCCAAGGATGGATTATAAATATGAGCTCATTTTTTTGTGATGGCATTCGATTGAATATATTATATTTTGTTTGTTTTCTCTGAGAAGTTTTGATTTATAAATCAAATCCCTTGCTGAGGTATAAGGGTTTGATACTGAATCGATTTGGCATCTGGAAGACTGATTCTTCTGGAACCATTTCTTCAATTGGTTGCTGAAGTATAACCAATTTACTTCCTTCGTATTGTTTGCCTGTGACTGGAGGGAGTTATTCATTCAGAGAACTGAATTTATTTGTTGAACTCAGGCCTGCATCAAGAGGTCGATATTATTGGAGTTGAGAATTTGATCCAGAGATTGTGAATTGATTAGTGTTTTGAGCTGATATCATACTGGACGCTGAAGTATTGAGCAGTGTTTTATGTGGTTGGGCGCCATTCAGGAAAACCGTGGGCAAGTAAGGCAGCCGCGTGAGCAAGCAGGACTGCGGGTGTGTTCTTCAACAGCCGCAGGTGTGTTGTCACCAGCCGTGGGTGAGGTCTTGGTGCTGTGTGGCATTAGCCGCCAACTGCGAGGGAGAAAGGAGCTGCAACAGCAGCTAAGCATTTGTGTGGCTGTTAATGTGGCATTAGCCATTGTTGGAGATTGACGACATGCATAAGACAGAATGGTATTTATCAAATACGTCCATTTGTATATGCTTTAAAAACAAGTGCAGATTTATTTATGTTTGAATAAATCCTTCAAGTACAAACTCCAGACTTTATCAAATAAGCAATTCAAAATAATTGTGTATGTTGAGAAATGCTAAGTTGAAACTGAATATATTGAATAAAGTTCTTTGTCAGAAATTGCATCTTCGTGAAAATTATATATTTGAATTTGATAAATAAAGACACTCTGGCAAGTTTATTGTTGAGATTGCAAATTTTATTAATTTATAGCAGAGCCAGGTTGGGCTCATTACAATCTCAGAGGGTTGGGGTCATTACAGTGGTATTAGAGCTAGTGATCTTGCTAGCCTGTTGGGGAGATTGAGATTTTTCGACTTGGATCACACTATGACACCCAACGATCCCATATGTTCTCTATCTCAAGTCTCAGCCGATTGGAAGGCACATTTGTTGGTCGAATACTCCAAGAATACTTTCGCATGCCAACTGTTGGATGGTCAAGTACAGGATGACAGATACAAGGTGGTTGGCGACATCATTTACTACAAGGACAAAATCTATTTGGTACCCGAGTCCAAGATGAAGGAAAGGATTCTGAAAGAAGATGTTTGCACAAATATTGTCGAACCAACACTAGGCGATGAACTTGATGGAAATACAGATTTTATTAGTGATCCTTCAAATGAGCAGGCTCTACCAGTGGTTGACCAGCCTCTTGGGGATTCAGACTCTGCCGATGATTCCTTGCAGGAGCAATCTCTACAATTAGTTGATTGTGGAGTTTACCCTTTGGCTGGGCACGAGGCATGCATGATTGCCACCTCTTCATACGAGGGGCCTCTTCATGGAAACAAGTTGTACCTAAGCTATGAGATTTTAGAAGAGATTGATGGGGATGATAGTATGATAGCTTGGGATTCGAGCATCGATGTGTTTGATGATTGGTTTCAGAGGGATCCTGGTGACTCTGGGCATGGCAATGTTCATATCAGAGTGGCACAGTGGAGGCTTGGTGGCGGTCTGCTCGTCTTGAGTGAATCCAATTATGCACATGTGATCCTGAAGCAGCATGGAGCTTTCAGCGGATATAGCTATCAACATCCGCGCTTGGTTTGGGATCCTGGAGTTTGTGGATTGCTTGAGTACAAGCAATCTTTGGGCGGCGAGGATTTGTAATGTCCCCAATTTTAAAGTATTTTAATTAATTAATTGGTCCCAATTTAAAATAAATATTATTAAGGATCTTTAATTAATTAATGGGGGGGGGGCTTTTTTATTTTAATTGTCCATAGGTGTTTGCCGTGTCGACACTTTTTGTAAACCCTCGAGTGTTTCTTCGAAGGGGTATTTATGAACGGCATGTAGGTAGTTGTTGGTATGTGATTTGGAATATTTTATTTTGTATTGCGAATTCGAGTTGGAGTTCTGTTGTCCGCCATTTTGGAGGTGAAAGATCCTCCCTATTTGGTTAATTTGCAGTTTCGGTGGGATTCAACCCTCACCCTACTCTGCTTGTTCTCTGGTTCCGGATCTGGCAAATCTGAAGCGCTATCAATTATTAATATTATTTCCTTTTGCAAGTACTTGTTCCGGATTTGTATTCATTTTGGATATATCAAATTTAGTGGGTATAAACACTACGACTCTGAATAACGAATGTCAGAGGTAATAGTACATTGACCGACCTCACCCTTGGCATCGTACGGACAACTCTGCCTACATTGTACGACATCGACTTTACCACCGTACCCTCCCCTTGTTCCACACACATCACTGCAGTCACCATACGGCTTCCGCTCATACCGTATGACCCCCCAAGTCATCGTACGACTTCCAATCATACCGTATGGTCCTCAACATACATCGTACGACTTCCTCTCCTACCGTACAGTCATCATCATTAACCGTACGCCTTCCTCAAAGCACCGTACGACACCACCCTTGCCAACTGTGCACTCCTCGACACTGTGTACGGCCAATTACTTCACTTCACGTGACTTGTAATTAGAGGTCTCAAAGGGTTTGGGACATTACATTGGAGTTTACAACAGGCATTGTTGAAGTTGCCTCATCCTTTTTGAGTCTCTTTACAATTTGTGGCTCCATTTTAGGGGAATATCTGATTCCAGGATGATTGAAGCACCCTTATTCAGAGTTTTCTAATTATATTTTCTAGAGTTGTTGCTGGGCATCTGAGCTAGCTTGAAATTGTATGGAGGTTTTGGAGGGGGCAATCCAAGAATCTTTTCTCATCTGCTTGGATGAGAGGCTAGTATCTTGGCTGATAGGATCATGAGAAGGAGAAGCTCTTGATTAACTGTGACTTATCTCGCTGGGCCCAAGATTCCTATAGCTGAACATTAATTTGCTAGGGTGCTCCTGGTTTGGCATGAGTATTTGGAGGAAGATCTGGATATGAGTACAGCAAGCTCATTTTCAGACTTCTATATGTAATTTATGAGTACTACGACTGATAGAATAAATTGATGTTTGAGCTTGGAATGTCATGACTTGTATCAACTCTCGCAACAGTAGTCTTATCTAAATAAGACTATAGAAATTGTTTCTGCATTCCCTGCTGTTCGTGGGTGTTCTATAGTAATGCTGTGATAAAAAAAATGGTCATAAGGTGATTCTATTATGCTAGGTGACTTTCAACATCAAGCATAAGCATAACTGTCTTACCAATGTTGAAGGTAATATGAAACTTCCATATCATTGTTGTCGAGGTCAGAATTGTTATTCCCTATTCTGAAATATATTATCTTTGAGCTAATTTGGTAAAGAGAATGTTATATCACAGGCAAAGCATTTGTTGTTTCTGTCATGCATCTTTCATATTATGTATCATGACACTCTCCATGAAGAAAACCTCAAATTTCAATGAACAATAAACCTGCAAACATGAACTTTGGAAACGTCATTTAAGGAGTTGACATGTTTAAACATTAGTGTATTAGAAATGGGAAACAATTTGGGCAGAGATCAGTAGGGGATCTTGCATTAGGTGTAAATGTTTTGGGATTTATTATAGCTTTTAATATAGTTGTTTCTTGTGCATGTCCTTGTTTCTAGAGAATTTGGGGGCTCATGTTTCCGTTTTTGAGACCTTTCAATTTTTGTTCAACTTATTTGTATACCAAAGGTATTTTTTCAATTAGTACATAGAAGTATTGTCACATGGGTGACCACCTTTTAGAGGGACGGTTGTCTTCTTTGCGAGTTCATTAATATGGACTCTACTGGTACCTAATCAAGAGACAACCTCTTGGTTAAATTCACAATTTTCGTTGTTGATGACTTTGTTGATCTTATGGGAAATTCCTTGGGTTGTTATGCTAATCACATCTTCAAACAAATAAAATCTGCCGAAGTATTTGATGTAAAATGATAGATGAAAGTTGTATTTATTCATGCATTTTTTACAATTTACAATAATCTCAAGGGTGAGGAAGTTTTCTGAAACTATGATGTATGGGGACATCATTGTTTCTCGGCAAGTAGGGTGCGTTGGAACAAAAAATTTAAAATCAAAAAAAGTTTTTTATTCAAATAAGCTTTAGATACTCAACAATGTCCCTTCTTAAAGTGAAACAGTAATAAACTCATGTTTTGTACTCTAGCATCAGAGGCGGTAGAGAGTTGAAGTGCATGTCATAGCATAATTCTATGGATTCAAATTTCAAACCATTGCCAAACCTGATTACATGGGTGTTCATATCATTTCTGGAGGGTGAATATAGATGCCACTGCATTGAATTATTTTTAGAAATGGCTCTGTATGTCCAAATGCCATGCCATTTTTTAATAAGAGATAAGCTGAAAGAGATTACAGTTTCTTACATAGGTTCTGATTTTGAAGTCATTACGAGAAAGATGCAGAATATAAATTTGTATTGCTCTCAATTTAATATTTCTTTATGCCACTAAATTAGATATTAATATTAGGAATGCTAATATAGACTTCCATATCTCATTTGTGATATTAATATTGATGATTCTTGTTGATCGATAATGTGCTAGGTGTGAATTTATATCATCAAAAATGGTTTTCTTATGTTTCCTTTGTTTGGCAGCTGTTACGACACCAGACATGTATCCTTTACAGATTCCTCTTTTTCAGGATAAATCACAAAGGATAGATAATGTTTCAGTGTGGGAATGGTCTGGCTCAGCACTTGATGAAGGAGAAAATGCAGCAAATTGGTTTTCAACATACCTTGGAAAACCTAGTCGTTTAGTACGGTTTGATACAGGCAAGTTCAACATCTCTCAGACTTGCCAATTAAAGAGCTTCAATGCAGAGCCATACTGTTTGTAAAGTGAATGTAAAGATAAGATAATTTGGGCTATATTGGAATTATTGTCGACAGCCTTGTACTGAATTTAAAAGCTAGAGCCTAGAAGTTGTGATTATTTCAAAACTATATATATAGTGTAGTTTGTTGTAGATTATTATCAATGTTAATATATAGATCACAGCAGTGTAGCTTGAATTGTTAGATGGTTTGGTTTTAGAAAGTTAGCCATGAATCACGTAGTTAGTGCATGGAAACACATGTGGTTGTTAGCTTTTCTTTGTGACTGATTTATTGAATAAGTATGAAATTTAATCTTACATGCCAACAACCATGATACTTGAGTGGCTTGAAAGATAACAAGATGTTAAATTTTTAGGATAGCTGCTAATGTAATAGCACTCTATGTTGTATGTGTTTTCCAAATGCAACAATCTCTCTTTCATTTATATTGGGAATGAGACTAGGAGAGACATGTCCCTTCATGGGACATGTCTATTCATTATTATTTATAAGGACATGCCTCTTCCCATTGATTATAATTTAATCAATCTTATAATATTTCATCAATCAATTATTAATTAAGAATAATATAATAATTTAATATTGAATATTAAATTTCATATGATTAATAATAAGATAACATATATAATATATTATTATTAATTAACATATATTATATGTATTCTAATGATCATACGACTGAAGCTACAAACATTAACACTCCTTCTTAGCTAGGGAGGATAAATCAATCCAATGCCAACACTTATATGACACTTGACAACATCATTCATATGATGTAAGCAATCAAAGCATCATCCTCATGATGTAATCAATGGAAACATAGTCTCAAGATGTGGATTGCCTCTATCGACGATTCTATGCACAAGCTCTCAAGTGGATTGCCTCCATCGGCGATTCTATCCACAAGCTCTCAGGTGGATTGCCTCCATCGGCGATTCTATCCACAAGATCCTCAAGCTTTAATGTGGATTGCCTCAATCGGCAATTATATCCACAAGTTCTATCTATTATGATCTGTTTCAGCCATAAGATGTCTATCACAAGAGAAAATTTCCATCATTTGATATCACATTCGATATCTTGAGTATTGGCCTATCAGAATGTCAACACATGACATTCACCAAATGCTCTGAGTATTGGCCTATCAGAACATCAACATATGATATTCACCAAGTACTCAATAAGGTATTGGCCTGCAGAACATCAACACATGATATTCACCAAATACCTATCATATATCTATACAAACTCATAGATCGTCAATGACATCTAACACTTAGTTGTTGATTTACAAGATATATCTATGCAAACAACTTATAGACCGTCAATTTAATGACATCTAACACTTAGTTGTTGCTTTACAAGATGTATCTACACAAACAACTCATAGACCATCAATTTAATGACATCTAACACTTAGTTGTTGCTTTACAAGATATATTTATCAAACAACTCATAGACCGTCAATTTAATGACATCTAACACTTAGTTGTTGCTTTACAAGATATATTTATCACACAACTCATAGACCGTCAATTTAATGACATCTAACACTTAGTTGTTGGTTTAATTCATCATGATCTGTTTCAACATTATAAATAATGTATATCATGACTTAAGCTATTGTAAGGTCGTCACCTTCCAATAACTTCAGCAAATACAAGTGATAATCATTTGGAAGTCGTCACTTCCTTATGATGTACATAGGAGGCAGGCCCATTAAAATCATTTAGTCACACATATGGACTTTCAAACTCCCTCTGAATATCAATCATCTGATCTCCTCCTCAATGATGCTTTTGATGGAGCATCAAACTCCATTTGAATCTGACGTCAATTCTCCTCTTCCTACAAGAGCATCCTCAAAAAAGATCAAGGCAAATAGCTTTTATAGTACGTATAGAAATACAAATAAGAGAGATACTACAATGAGTAGATAAATGTGATATTCAAGGATAATAAATACTTATCTGCACATCAACATCCTTGACACAAGTTGCTTCAGTGAAGGTTCATATACCTCAAATCATAAAACACCTCAAATTATTTGAGAGACATCTCCCCTTTGAATTATCTCCCCACTAAAAATGGTTCAATTGGAAATGTAAAATTGGTTATTTTTCTCCCCCACAATGTACAATTCTCACTCTTATATCATTGAACAATTCTCATGTCTTCTTATGAAATGAATTGATTTCTCCAAGAGAGGTGACACTCTATAATTGATGCTTTCTTTCTAGAAAGAGACACCCTTCCTTGAATTCATGCTTTTTTGTTAATGCTTGACCATGATCATAGCAAATTAATATATCTCTTTAATGAAAGCCACTTTCAGGAATTTCACATAGACCCGTACACATTCCATCATAACGTTTGAACCCCACACTTTCTTTCCAATTGCTTCGATGAGATTCTTTGAAATTAGTTTTTCACCAACATATCCGAAATTTAGCAAAATCCAACGGTGGATTTGTGAGATATGGTCATTTTACGGAGACTGTATTTTCTGAGATAGTCACACATTTACATCAACAAACTACTCTCTTACATTTGCAGTTTGACTCCGATGCCATGTTAAATTTTTAGGATAGCTGCAAATGTAATAGCACTCTATGTTGTATGTGTTTTCCAAATGCAACAATCTCTCTTTCATTTATATTGGGAATGAGGCTAGGAGAGACATGTCCCTTCATGGGACATGTCTATTCATTATTATTTATAAGAAAGGACATGCCTCTTCCCATTAATTATAATTTAATCAATCTTATAATGTTTCATCAATCAATTATTAATTAAGAATAATATAATAATTTAATATTGAATATTAATTTCATATGATTAATAATAATATAACTTATATATTATATTATTATTAATCAACATATATTATATGTATTCTAATGATCATACGACTGAAGCTACAAACATTAACACAAGATAAGATTGAATAAATTCTATTGCATCTTTTCAAATTTGAAACACTTGACTGAATTATGATGACTTGATAAATCATGTTATATCATACCTACCTAACAATGACAGACATTATCTTACAAATAACGAAATGTCTATTTGTGTCATCTTAATCTACATCACCTTGGTACAAATTCAGGTATGGAATTGGATGATTTTTAGGATAGAAAGTTAATATATTAACAAATCTAAACATAATACAATTATAGATTAAAACAAAGAGAAAATAACAGAAGCCTACAAGTAACTTACATTTTCTGTTTTAGTGTTGTTTCTATATTTGTTTTGGTTATGTTGAAGAGTCTTTCTGTTGGATACGGTCCAATTACTTTCTTAGAGACATCATGTCTTTCTCAGAAACTTACTGGAATTGGGAATGACATTCCAAAACGTTCTTTGGTTTAGGACAGAATTTATTACATAATTGCATGATTGATTTAGGCGCTTCTAGCTTTGTTATGCCTAAGAAAATTGTAGATCAGCTAGGCCTTAAATATGAACCAATTGAAAAAGGAGTTCAGCTTGATGGTACAGCGGTAGACACAGTTGGAGTTATTAGAAATTTGGATTTGACAATGCATGCATGTCCTAGCTTTTCAGTGCCTATGGATGTTTTTCGTCATAGACTTACCTCCTAATTTTTCTATATGTTTGTCACAAGAGTTTACTGCTAAAATTGGAGGATATCTATCTGCAGATTGGTCACACATGTTATTTCGCACTAGGTATGGTACAAAAGTAACTATTCCTTCTAAGCCTATTGCGAAATTTTGTATTGAGCCATATGTCAGTAGTTCTGAAAATGGGACAGCAACAGTAATTTTTGATCAGGAAGATATTGATGTTGTTCGTGAGTCACGAACACTTACCGAACAAATTCTTGTTATATTGTTAGACACTTGGGCTAATGAAAATGTAATGATTTCTGATGCACAGATTGAGGAACCAAGTTTGGGTAACTATGTTATTCATGAAACTACTGACTTTATACCAGCTGTCATAAAAAGTGCAGATTTAGAGTAGCAAACTGGTGTTATCTGGAAATTATTTTTTGATGGATCTCGCAGCAAAATAGGTGCTGGAGGTGGCTGCATGTTGATTTCACCAGAGAATCAAAGGTACTATGCTTCTTTCAGATTCGCCTTTAGTTGCACAAATAATGTAGCTGAGTATGAAGCCCTTATTAATGGATTAAAGTGGGCAATTAAAAAGGGAATTAGCTGTTTGCAAGTATATGGTGATTCTGAATTAATAGCGAATCAAGTTAGGAATGTACACGCAACTAAAAATGATTTGCTGAAAAGTTATAAGCATGTTGTGTGGGATCTAATTGAAGGTTTTGAAGCTTTTAACTTGCAATCTGTACCTAGAAATCAGAATAAACATGCTGATAGACTTGCAGCTGTGGGAGCCCAATACGATATTCCAATAGGAATCAGTAACAGTAAAGAAATGAATTATGTTAAAGTTGTTGTTAGACCTGCTGTTCCTAATAATGCAGATAGTTGGCAGGTTTTTGAATCTGATCAACACATTGTGAATTTTTTGAGAGAAGAGGCTGAGTTTTCACAGCCAAATCAGAAAAAATTGTAGGATCAGTATGAAGAACAGATTATTCAGCTAAGGACAAATAAAATGCCTAAAGGTCTTGTGACCGTAGAGTCTATGTTTGGTACCAATGATGAGTTCAAAAAGGACAAATCCAGCTTACAGATCAAGGAAGAACATTATGAAGAGATTGCTATTTCACAGGATAAAGTGCTTAAACTTGGTGAGGTATGTACACCTGAAGAACAACAAATCTTTGTCAATTTATGCAACGAATTTCATGATATAATTGAATGGAATTATTCAGATTTGAAGGGATTTGATCCTGATATTTCCCAGCATACAATAGAATCAGAACCAGGGGCTAAACCAGTGAGACAAAAGCAAAGACTTATAAATCCCAAACTGGAACCTCTCATGATCAAGGAGTTGAATAAGTTGATTGAAAGTAATATTATTTTTCCAATCAAACATACTTCATGGGTTTCAAATCTGGTTCCTGTTAGGAAAAAGAATGGGGAAATTAGACTTTGCGTTGATTTCCGTGATTTGAACAGGGCTTCATTGAAAGATAGGCATCCTTTGCCTTCAATGGAACAAATCTTGCAGGTTGTTTCAGGTTCAGAGCGGTTTTCATTGCTGGATGGATTTTCTGGTTATAACTAGATTTTGGTAAAGGAAGAAGACAGGTTTAAGACAACATTCACAACCAAATGGGGTCCAATGGCATATCAGAAGATGCCATTTGGTCTTTCGAATGCTGGTGCAACATTCCAGAAAGCCATGGATAAGGCTTTCATAAATCTTATGTACAGGTTTGTGCTGGTTTATTTAGATGACATCACTGTTTTCTCAAAAAATTCAGCAGATCACTTTAAGCATTTAAGGATAATATTCAAAAGATGCAGAGAATATGGAATTTCTTTAAATCCTAAGAAGAGCATATTCGCTGTCCATGAAGGTAAGCTGTTAGGATTTATTGTTTCAAAAGATGGAATAACTATTGAACCTGAAAGGGTGAGTACCATTTTAGCCCTATCACTTCCAGCCCATAAAAAGGGACTTCAAAGCTTTTTAGGGACAATTAACTTTGTTAGGAGATTCATCCCTGATATTGCAGAATTATTAATGCCACTTACAACCATGTTTAAGAAGAATATTGCTTTCAAATGGACAAAGGAAGGTAAATCCAGTTTTGAACTAATTAAAGAAGCATTAGCTACAACCCCTACTTTGTTAAATCCTGATTTTTCTAAGAATTTCATTCTGTATGCATATGGGAATGTAGATAACATTGCTGCCATGTTAGTTCAGAAGAATGAAGTAGATTTTGAGCAGCCAATAGCTTTTTTTCAGTCAAGGATTAAAAGATTATGAATTGCATTATACTTTCGTTGAGAAACATGTCCTTGCTGTGATTAGAAGTCTAAAAAAATTAAGACATATGCTTTCTAATAACAAGATTAATCTGATGGTTGCTCATCCTGCTGTCAAGGAGTTTTTACTGAATAAAGATTTCAATACAAAGAGAGCAGGCTGGATCACGAAAGCGATGGAATACGACATTGATGTTAAGGTTACCAAGCTGATAAGGGGTAAAGGTTTATGCGAACAAATGGTTGGAAATGGAGATAATATTCCAAATGATGATACTGAGGTAATTTTGGCATTACAAGACCCTGATCAGCTTGCTGTCCCAAATTTACAGAATGATTGGGTGAAGGAAATGACTGATTTCTTACAAACAGGATGTTGTCTTGAAGGTTTGGATAGATCAAAAAGAAGATATTTCAGATTGCAGTCTATACCTTATTGCTTGTTGAATAATATGTTGTATAGAAGGGATTATAATGGCGTATTGCTAAGATGTATTAGTGGTAATCAAACTGATAAAGTGCTACAGGAATTCCATGATGAGCCAGCAGGTGGACATTTTGCAGCAAGGACAACAACATTAAAGATTTTGAAGGCTGGATATTTCTGGCCAAATTTATACAAGGATGCTTTCATTTGGGTAAGGAGATGTTTAAAATGTGATGTTTTCTCAAACAAGCAAAGGTTAGCAGCTTTACCTCTCAGCCCAATTCAAATTGAACAACCTTTTGCTAAGTGGGGTTTAGATTTTATTAGTCCTATAAACCCATTATCAAGTTCAGGTCACAAGTACATATTGACAGCAACTGATTATTTTACCAAGTGGACCGAAGCTGTGGCATTAAAAGATGCCAATGAAGCTTCAGTTTTGAATTTTTATGAAGATCTGCTTGCAAGGTTTGGTGCACCTGAATCAATTGAATCTGATAATGCCTTAGCATTTTTAGGCACAAGAATTTTTGATTGGGCAGTTAAAAATAATATGTATCTTAGTACCTCGTCCAATTACAAGGTTTGGTGCACCTGAATCAATTGTTTCTGATAATGCCTAAGCATTTTTAGGCACAAGAATTTCTGATTGGGCAGTTAAAAATAATGTGTATCTTAGTACCTCGTCCAATTATTACCCACAGGGTAATGGACAAGCTGAATCAACAAACAAAAATCTGATTTGCATCATCAAAAGGACTATTGAAGATAATCAGCGAATTTGGAACAGCAAGCTGAAACAAGCCTTATGGGCTGATAGGATCACCTCAAAGCGCTCAACAGGTAATTCACCTTATATGCTGGTTTATGGAAGAGAGGCAAGATTGCCAATTTCAGTTGAATTACCGAGTTTGAGCCTGATTAAGGATTTGGAGCTGATAGACCAGCAGCCTATGGAGGTAAGGCTTGCTGAATTGATAGAGCAAGAAGAGATAAGGAAGGAATCTTTTCAAAATTTGGAGAAACATCATGATCAAATGAAGAAGACATTTGATAGAAAAGTTGTTGCAAGAGTCTTAGAAGAAGGCGATTTAGTACTTAAATGGGATGAGTTGAAGAGCAGACCTGGCAAACATTCGAAGTTTGATGCCATCTGAAATGGTCCATTTGTAATTACAGGATGCAAGGCTCACAACGCTTTTCAGCTCTCAACTATGGAAGGAGAAGAATTGCCAATCCCAGTTAATGGGATTCATCTCAAACGTTGTTTTTGAGGTGAGTTGAATCAAAATAAGTGCTTTGGCACATAATTAGTTTTTGGTTAGTAGCAGTTAGTACTTTTTCCCACCGGGACCACATCATTAAAATACACACCATGCATAGTCAGGAACCCATTGGGGTTCCCGATTATAAATGATGAATACCTCAATAATGTAATCACGGTGGAAAGAAAACTTGTTTCAGATAGTTTGCTTTGCAGTCTTGAAGGTTAGAATGAGCAGAAACAGCAAGATCAATCACACAATAAATGTATAGACATCATGCTCATCACACGAGACATGGATAGATTCCGCTGTCTCATAACATAAAGCATCATGTTTACACATTGTTGTGAGGTCTTCACAACTCGCCCCAATTTGGGGACCCCCTCTGAAATTTTTTGCAGGTGCTTGAAATCTGGTCCATGGGTGACAGCAAAATGAAGTTGATAGTTGCATAAACTTTGGTTGAAATGGAGGAAGTTGTATGTTTTATGAGGTTCTGATTTTTGTGGAACCATGAA
>MU225605.1:508450-539252 GCA_018584345.1 Thuja plicata | reverse complement strand
TGGTTATGTTTTGTGATGAAGAATCCATGAGTGGATCTTTGCCTCAAGTCCAAGAGGGAGTGTTGATATTATGGCCTTTACGGCAAATATCTTATGCCTTGGATAAAGACAATAAATATATAGAGTAAATATTTATCATTATATTTCGATATATAAATAATAATATTAAATATAAGGAAATGTTTAATATTTATTGTTTATTAGAAAAATCGATTTAATATTTGAATGGAATAATTAAGTTTATTTAAAAGGGCCCAAGTCGACCTGTCTAAGAGAAATTAAATAAACTAGGGCCAAGTCGGCCTCTTAAGGAGAAGATAAATAAACTAGGTTTATTTATTAAAGGCCCAAGTCGGCCTCTTAAAGAGTCTCCTCCATTCTCATATAAATGAGGATCGAACTTGAGATGAATCATATCAAAAACATAACATGTGTTTCTCTTCTCAAGGATCGAATTCCTTATCTCAATTGCAAAGGCTGCGATTTATATACTGGAGCGAATCCATTAGAGCTGGAGCGAATTGTGCTGGAAGTCTTGGAGCAAATATGTGATGCAAATCAGATCTGCCATGAAATGCGAATTGTATTGATCAGATTTATAATACAAATATTCAGATCTATAATACAAGCATTCACTGACCAGCAAACTGTATTCATCCGATCTCTGAATTGGAAGGTTGCATGATGAAGAAAAGTGCAGATCTACAGCAACATTAAGGGTGAAACTTCTAGATCCTTCAAGAAGCAAATTAAGGAGATATTTGTGTGCAAATTCAAAGACCAAGGACAGACTTGAAGGAGCCATCTTTAAAGGACAAACTTGGTACAGATTTGAAGGCTTCATTTTCGGGTACCTTCTTTCCTTCTTTGTCATTACTATTTTATATTCTGTGCTTAGTGTTTGGAAGACCTCTATAGTTTGCATTTTCCTTACATAAATATGAAAATATCAACAACTTTCTCTAGGAATTCATCTTGAATTCTGAGTTAATTGCTAGAGTTCTTTTGGATCTGGTTTAATTAGGGTATAAATTCCCTTTGCCTTCACAAATTCACAGCTCAATTCTGACTTTAAATTCACATTTCCTGGTAAAAATTGCACTTGCTGCTGGTAATTGACCTTGAATCAGGATATTAATCGTCTTGATCTGACCTGGAATTGTTCTTAATTTGCCTTTATTTCTGCTTAAGTTCTTAAATATATTCTGATTTCAACTTTCAATTCTGATTTTCACCCTTCTATTTGATTTGAATTCACCCTTATCTTGCTTAGGAAATTCACACTTATGCTCTTATATCATTTCTGGAACTGCGCTTGATCTTGATCAAATTCTGATTTCAAATTCACATCTCAATTTTTGAATTTGCATCTGATCCAATCTGATTTTGCGCTTTAGATCTGATTGAATTTCACCTTGAAACTGCCTTAAATATGCTTGAGTGGCCTTAAATTTGCTTTGGATTGTGTTTGAAACGGTGTCCTTAACCTTTCTTTTATGACACTCAATTAAGGAATTCCAATTTTGCTTGATAGGGCTGACCTCCAAAAGTATTTGTTTGGAATTCAAACTTGTTCTTTCCCTTGCTCAAGTTATCCCTTATATTTCTTGCATTTTTTAAAAATTTCCTCTCTACAGCGGAAATTCACCCATTAGCTGGATTCATTCATTTTTGAGCTGGAACTATACCTTTCTTAGCCAGATTTCACCCCTTTTGAGTCGGACTTTTTGATGGAAATGTAATTTTCAGCTGGAATATTATATTTTTGAGCTGGATTTCATATTTTTAGCTAGACTTTTTGAAGGGGATTTGATTTTTAGCTAGATTCTTTGAAGGAAATTTGATTTTTAGCTGGACTAGTGTGAATATTTGCTGGATTTTTCATTTTTCAGGTGGATTGTGAAGTAAAAAAAATTTATTTTAAGCTGAATTTTTCATTTCAAACTTGGAATTCCATATTTTTATTAAGGATTTTCAAGTTTTTATTTTGGAATTCACTTGGAATTCCTTAAGGATTTCTTATTCTTTTCTTCACCTTTCAACATTTTGGATTTTAAATTTTAATTGATCCTTTTCTCCTTTTGCTTCCCTTCTCAACTTTTTAAAAATTCGTTTACCCTTGGGTGGAATTTTCACCTTCTTATGGGTTCCATGTGCAGAATTTTTCTCTAGAGCTGGATTTTGAAGGGGAATTACAATCTAGCCCTGGATTGTGAAGTGATTATGCCTTGGATTTTCTTGCAAAAACATTGAACTTCATCTTTGTCCAAGGATTTTAAAACATTTCCCTGTTTTCCCTTCTCACGCTTGGAATTTCTTATTTCCCTTCACTTAGCATTTTTCCCATGCTTGGAATTTCTTATTTCCCTTCACTTGGCATTTTTCCCAAGCATTGAATTATCATTTTTATCCATATCACAATTTCATAAATTTTACTCCAAACATGGAAAGTAGATTTCCTAAAGGAAATCCTCCTCAAACCTAGATTAAATAAGAAATTAAAGTGAAATTTAATGAGATGAAGCCAAATACAAATTAAATATTATATAAAGGCTTTTTGATCACTTGTCTTTCCTAAAGCGTTGGCTTTGAGGAAGAAACCTAGGGTTTCGCTGTAATTTTCAATCTTGGTGAATGTAGCCTCTCTTCGATTGTGCAAATACTGGTGACTTTATTCAGAGGTCACGTTTGCACTTAAAAGTGGAGATTTATATCAGATTTTACAAGGGTTTATTTGCAGATTGGAAGTTATTGAAAACAATTATTATTGAATATCTTTATTGCCGGTGTGAGACATCTTCATTGGCACGTGGGAATCATATTGGTGCAGATTTTGAGTATTTATCTCCAGAACTAGTAGGGGTTTTTAAATAGCTGATTGAAAACTCCATTTTCAATGGTGTGAGGATTATTCTCTTTGCTGTATGTTTGCTGCAAACTTTATACTTTATTCTGGCATCCATCTTCAGAGGGTTTCAAGGCATGTTTACTTGTGAGTTCATGAATTGTATCTCCTTGATTTTCTGGGTATTGTTGTTTTAGATAATGGGGATTATTTTATGAACTGGGTTGTCAATATATTGTTAAAATACTGAGTATTTAAGTTAGTATAAAAATCTGGAACTTTCAGCTGTGTATTCCCAATACAATTTCAGTTTGAGTTAAAAAAATATTATCGCAACATCTCCTGTTTTTTCTGCATTAAATTGTTGTATCAAACATTGCCAATATATCACAACATTTACCAAAACAAACCAAACAAGGCAGAAAATTTGTGTTAGCAAGTGTCCACCTAGGGTGGGACATTACAGTCGATATCACCAATTTTGTGGAATCTCCATTGGAGGCAAAATTATAATTTATGAAGTTAAAGTTGACTTGAAGAACTTGTTACTTATTTGCAAATATTGATATTATATTCTGAAGATCATTATAGTTCCATTGTGTTGAATGATTCATCAATTGTGTTGTATCTTGTTAATATTGTCATGGATGTTGGATGAATGTTAACATAATTAAAGATTAGCAATTGATCGAAAGATTATTATTGTTGGAGGTTGATACTTGTCGGCAATCTATATATTCATTCATTGTGTCTGCAATAAATTACACTGGCATAAATGTTTCAAAAGATCTTGGATGAAGAGTTGAAGATTGAAGATATTGGAATATTCTAGGAACATGTTAATTCTGTCATCATGAGTTGCTTCCCTGTCTACTCTTTGCACTTTGGAGTATGAGATATATGAGTGTTGAAGACTAATGTGAAGCCAATTGTCAAATACATAATATCATGACCATCTATAAGACACGAAATGGAATAACTACGACATAAGAAACATATTATCGATTGACACTTGAATATAATATTTGAATCATAACCATTTAAACACAGGATCCGAAGGATTATTGAATGTTGCATGTAGACAGTTATCATTATCGATAGGAGACTAGTATCGTCAAAATCAACTCCCTTGTCGTGCACAATTGATATATTTGGCTACGTCGAAGACTTTACAATATCATAGATGGTATTAGTGGAAACCTTCGACAATTGCGGGCTCGATCATCCTCTATTGTGCAGCGCACAAGATCTCCAATACCGTTCAAAGGAGTCTATCATCATTAATGTAGGAGCATTAAATTAAATCATTCATCTGGATACTTTGGCAATAGAGATATTTGTGATCTTGTGTGCAAGGCATATCTCATCTGTGGAAACATATACAAATCAATAGACACCTTTACCTTTCTGTGTATCACAAGTTCCAAGCATCAAACATAATCTCTAAGGATTATATACTGATGGGATATCAAACTAAATCGTGGATAGTAATAATGACAAGAACAACTAATACTCGCATCGGCTACCAACTTCTACAATCACTCACGGTTCGTGTCAGGAGTACTATGTGAAGTCATTGGGGTTTTGAATGTGTCAACTGGCCCCCACATAGATATCACTATTATTACAAGGAGACAGAGATCTTAAATTTCCAAAACCGTTGCATTGAAGCTTCTGGTGTGCACATAACACTAGATTGGAGGCAAATTGTCCTTTCATCCCAAAGCATATTGAGCAATTCATTCCACAAATCCCAACGCGGAATCATCTTTAGCAGAATAAGGGGCACCATATCCCAGAATTCCGGGTGATGTACTCCATTTCACTTTGGAATAGCAATCGGATCTGTATGTGATTTGTTTAAAGTTGGGAATTTCCTTGTCTAGCATTTGTCCATTTTGCTCTTGTATCCATTTGGGATATTTCAATTTCATAAGATTATGATTCTCTGATATATGATTCCTTTAATTGTTTTTTAGCTTTCATGGTTTGTCTTCTTAATTATCAGTGTTGATTTGGTATGGGTTAAGAACTCTTTTCATGGATATGTTGTCTTTTCAGGAATTTATTGAGGAAAAAGAGGAGAGAAATAGTATTAAATTTGTGAGGATAAAGTATGCATCTATCAAATATTCATTTCTTTAACTGTTATCCACGTGGATTTTCCTTCTAATTGTAACAAATATATGTGTAGGCATCTTTGGGTTAAATATGTGACCCCATGAATTTGCAAAAAGTGTCATTATTTTAAATTTCCTTTGTTGTTAATTTCTACAGAGTCAGAGGTCAGGCCAATAGATGAAAATTATGCTCGTGGTTATAAAACCATGTTTTCTGATGAGTATCCGTTTCTTATGATTTCTCAAGTAAGGATAATGCTAAGGGACTCTTTTGTTTCAAGCAAAATCTCATGGTACTTCATTGTATCACCAAGGAGTAAGAAATCAAACTAAATCATGTCAAACTGTATAAATGCAGAGCTCATTAGATACTTTGAACAACCACTTGAGTGAACCTCTTCCAATCAACCGCTTTAGGCCCAAGTAAGATCTTTGTTCCAGAATTCATTGATTGTGCTATTCATGTCCATGCATTCTTTCTCATACCTTTATTTCATTTCATTAAAAGTCTGATCATTGTTTACTTTTGCAGTTGTAAATTAACTTAAGGGAAGGGTTTCATGATGGATTGTATGCATATGAATTTGTTTATTTGTATCCCTTTATAATCATCTGAAGTCAGCACCTTGTGCATAATGAAGGGCAATATATATCAAGAATAGAAGCTTACTTGTGCTTGGCATCTTATACTTTGAATTATGCAGCATATTCATAGAGGGTTGTGAATCATTTTCTGAAGATCTGTGGCAGACCTTGAGAATAAATGGGCTGACATTTCATGGTGTCAAACTTTGTGCACGCTGCAAGGTCTGGAAACTTTTGTCCCTTCTATTTGTTTTATGATGTATCTGCAATATTTAAAGAGAGTTATTATAATTCATTCACTTGAGAACAATTGTACATAATTTAAGTAGGCAAGGAAATGAGCAATTCATGAGTCATTTTATGAGTATATGAATTATTCCATTCCAAAAATCTGAAGCAGTTAGAAATGGGGACTTTTCAAATTATTTTTGAATTTTAACTCAAAATATCTGCTTTTGGAGGCCAAGCCCAAAGAATTTGATCCTAATTAGTGTATTAATTGCGCTCTAGATGTAATGTCCCCTTTTTAGCTCACCATGGTTGGTGGTTTGGATTAGCCTATTAGTGGCCCTCATAGGCTAAGTCAGTTGGTTAGAGAGTCCCAGTTGGTAGTTCAGTGGGCCAATTCCCTTCCGGAGGTTAGAGGTGTTCAGGATTGCTCTTCGTTTAGGTCAATTACAGTTGTAAGAACCCCAATGGCTCTAATGCTGCCAAACCACTGATTTGTTTCAATTTTGGATGTTTGACATTTTGTCAAACACTTTGCATGCAGGCTCTTATACTTATTTTGGTCTTTGCAAAATTTAAACTCTTTCGGTTTTGAAATATATGCTTTTGAATGATCTTGACCATATATGGAATTGAAAGGCATTGCTTGGAATTTTAAAAGTTAATCAAGCTATTCATTGAGCAATCGTCACTATGCAATTCTCCTTATGAATTTTTGTTCATTCTTTTCCAAACAAAGATTTACAAATACAAATGCAATGCTGATAATATATATTTGAAATTAATTTAGAAGAATCTGGAATTCTGAAATTTGCAATGATTGCTGAATTTCCCTGAATGAGACACAACACTCTTAGCTGAGAATTCTTTGATGTTGGTTTTGAAGCCCAAAGTGGACAACACTTGTCGTAGACGACCCCATTATTTCAAACGCAGACCCACACTTTAAACCGCTGCCATAAATTATGAATACCGATTCAGAATTAAAGCTGCGGCAGCCTTATTGTCAAAATGCAGTTTCTTCTCAGGCTGCAATCTGTATTCAAATCCCATTCACTGTCTTTGCAAACAACCTCTGAAGCCAAATGCTAAACCCACCTCTCAATTGCGTCACAATTCAAAGCACAATTATGGCCTCTGTATAAGACCATCACAAGCACAATTCACTTGCAACTATTTACCAATTCAAAGTGCAAAATCTTGGTCGAGTTCACAATTCTACAAGATCTAAATATCTGAAAACCCTTGGCTCTCTGCCCTTCACAATTTCACAAAACTCAATAATCAACAATGCATAGAATGAATTCGATTTTAGCAATTGAAGATATTTATAATTCCTCATGACAATTCGCCCTGGAGCTTCTCCTTCAAACCTCACATGATTTCCATTTTATATTTGCTTTTGAGGTATATTTGAAATATAATACTTTATTATTTCCCTCCATTTGGTGCACAATGAAATAATATAATGTATATTTTAAAAATCACTTATATCCCCCTTCAACTTGACACTTTACAGTATTCCTCATATGCACTTATAATTTGACTTTATGATAAATAATAAAGTCAAATAACCTTTAATGATGTGCACTGTTAATTAATTATTAATAAAGTATTACTTCATTAATAATTAAAATGTCATAACTCCAAAGAGACTCATTATTTCTCGATTCTGTCAGAACCAGGAGGTAGCCTACTTCATTCACTGCTAACCACGGTGCCTTACTAAAAATAGTAAGGGTCCATCTCTATCAACCCTTGATTTACTATAATTAGTAAATCCCTGAATGCTTGATCAACAAAAATGCCAAAGGTCGTCACTGCAATTGAGGCCGGTCTAGGTGACATGCTAAATATAGAAATGCCAAATAAATGACTTACTATAAATAGTAAGTGTACCAAACTGACCCAAACGAAGAGCAATCTTGAACAACTCTAACCTCCAGAAGGGAATTGGCCCACTGAACTGCCAACTGGGACCCTCTAACTAACTGACAGCCTACGAGTGCCACTGATAGGCTAATCCAAACCACCAACCATGATGAGCTAGAAAGGGGACATTACAGTCCGCGCAACCTGAAATTTCTTGCCTGCAAGCAATCTCAAAAACAAATAACACTCCAGTCCACCCAGATCCCAAGAGTAGAATTGTGTAATGTCCCTGTGATCAACTAGCTCAGTAACATCATCACCAACCTAACTAATAGAACCTGCCAAACTGAAAGGAATCCCACTATAGATGTTGCAGGAGTGAACATCTCATAGGGAAGCAATGTGGAAGACTGACAAAGCTTGCTTCCCAAAACTGCACAAGGTGAGCTGTCATGCACATTGTCCAACACGTGCACAACTGAACTATGCACGTGAAAGAGATCATGCAAATGAGAGTAAAAAATAAAACCATATCTACTCGACACCATGTACACATCCCAAAACTCCTCTCTGAGTTCTGTCTGAAATCCTGATGCACTGGAAGGATCCCAAACACTAAACAAAAGCCTGCCAGAAGGACATCCTCAGACTTCTGCTGCTCAACTTTGAACTCCACTTTACCATATCCTAAGTGGTGAAGCCAATCAATGAGACTTGCCCGAATTGCAGTGCTAACCCTGCCATCACTTGGGTCGCAAAGCACACTAAACTCACATCCATCCGTACTATGGAGATAAGAACATATGGTGTCTATAACACGACCGCTATCTCCATCCTTTGCTAAGATGTCATGGATGTGATGACTCTGCAAGTTGTCCCCCACCAACTTGCAGCTACTGAATCCATCTACTGAAGATGGTGAATACCCATCCCACAAAGGATGGTACAATCCTAGAACCAATCCACATCGACGCATCATCAAGTCCTCCACATGTGGATCAAACGAAAAATGATGAGCACTCATCACTGTGTAATTACGGTAAAAGGCTCCAATCTCTGTCAATGGTTCATCAATGACAACTTTGGAATTAGAAGATGGCTCCAAACTTTGACTTCGAATAGCTAATTGGGACGATACCCTGCCAAGTCTCTCTGCATACCCATTAGTATACTCTCTGTCATGAAACAAGTGGAGGTATTCTAATTTAAATGCCTCAAAAGCACTCTGGATGAACCTCAAATTGCGAATATGAGTACCAGCCCCGACCTCATAGTGTCTCTCCTCAAATTCTGCTCTCCAAAGAAGGTAC
Organism: Thuja plicata; assembly: GCA_018584345.1. Taxonomy (NCBI): domain Eukaryota; kingdom Viridiplantae; phylum Streptophyta; class Pinopsida; order Cupressales; family Cupressaceae; genus Thuja; species Thuja plicata. Next base: position 530,292 of record MU225605.1, on the reverse strand, counting down.
TCAACATACTTATGCGTGCAGTCAAAGTGAGATAAGGTTGAATCAACCTTCTCTCCAGTAACCTTCAACTGGTCCCTCCAACTCTGTGGCTCAATAGTCGCTCAAAATCAACTACACGGGATGAAATAATGATTTGCTTCCAAGGGAGGGAAACAAATCAACATGAGAGCCCTACTCCCAACCAGATGACACTGTGCAAGTCCCCAGTGAAGATGATGGAGTAGTGTCATCTACTAACACAACTCTCTGGAGAATCTACCACTGCCACACAAGAGGTATCAATAATCTAACTTGCATCCTCTGACATAGTACTAACCTCAGGAGAACTTGATACAATGAGTGACTCTCTACTGCTCTCAACCAGAGTACTCATCCGAGCCGAGACTACCGCACCTGTATCAACAATGGATTTAGCCACATCCTCACTATAACCCGTGGATATGAAATCACCACCAATTGCCACTGCGGGAAACTGTACTATAATTGCAGATGGTAAAGGTTGTTCTTGGCTCAACTCCAAGGTGACCTCATCTAACCGTGACTGTGACTCATAAAGGGCCAACTGGGTGCTCTCCAAAGAATGCATAGCCACTCCTAACTCATGAGTGAGCTCATCTACCTCCTCTTCCTTTCCCCTCAATGCATCATAGCAAATGCAACCCCACTTGAGAAGGTAGTCCCTATCAGTAAGTAGATGCAAGTAATTATGTTTCATTATCCCAATAGCTTCTTTTAGTGAATGGAACTCTGCTAGGGAAAGACCACTATCACCGTGCTCATCTGACATAGGAGTACCCCAACTAAATATAGCTATCATATGACGAGCAACATCAAAATGCTCAATGGTTGTGGAAATTTGACTGTCATTCACCTTTAGTTGCCCAACCAAATGATGTCTCTGAAATTCATGAATCTCATGCAAGCTCCCTGACACAGAATCTGCACTGTGATATGAGGTTGTATCAACATCGCTCACCTCATGACAAGTAGCATTATGTGTGCTATCATCAGCGCACACATCAACAACTAAGGTACTGCCAAACACCTCAACAAATGACTCATCAGGTAAAGTGGAAGCTTTTGATATGACAGTCTCCTCGCACACTCCCACTTCCAATGTAACCACAACTCCATTTGAAGAACAATCCTGGGACATATTACCAACCAATGAAATTTATGATGAATTCTCTAAGGTCTGATATGAAAAATCAGACTCACTATAGCATGAATTTTTATCATAAAATGCATCATTAGTACCGAAATCTTGAGTACTAACATCATCCATGTGTGAAATCTCTGTCATATCTTGCTGATGCAAACACAACTCACTGCTGTCATAGAAATCAAAATTGTTATCATGACTAATAACAACTTCTTGAGCAATGAAAGTACCAACATTCTCCTCAATCTGGAAGTCATCATGAAGTGTCTTGTGCCCAACATCTTCCTTAATGTAAAGGTCTGCCCCTTTTTACACAATGTTTTTTTTCTTATTTTCCAATGATTGTAATTTTGTTCAACAGTTTGCTTACAAAGGTTTATTTGTTCTCAAATCCAGAGGTAATGTTTGGTTTTCGATGTTGTTAAAAGGACTTTCAGATTTGAATCAATATAAGAACAAGATATAACAAATTTACACTAAACATGATGACAATGTAAATCAAAATGTGATTACTTTTAGTCTTCAAGAGTAATATTAGGAAATTACATAACAAATAGAGCTGTTTGCAGACCTGGTAAATTCCAGAGAGTGGGTTACAATGCTCAGTATTGCTGCAATGTTATACACTTGTCTTGGCACGTCCAAACTACTTCAACATTCAAGAGCTTACCAGCATTTACAGACTTCCTGACATATGATTTGAACCCACCAAAATGCAGTCATAAACCTTCCAGTATAGACATCTGCCTGTAGCAATAGTTGACAGCAAGGAATGACTTCCAAACAGCCTGTACAGTCCTTAAAATCCCCCATGCACAGCTCAGGTAGTCTCACGTTTAGTCTGGAAAGTGCTGCAACCCAAAATTGATATACACTGCCAATATAGAGAGTAAATCGCAGTCCCCAAGTCTCAGAAAAGGTACAGCCAGCAGAGGAAGATATTCAATAGCTCAAGGCACAATTACAACTCTTAGCATATGGTTCAAACTCTCTATCCACAATCTCAAGCAGCAACTAGGAATTGAATGCCAAAAAACTGGAACTATTTCATATAGAAACAAAGCTCATCTCCCAAAACAAATCTACCTGGCAAATCAATACAAACTTCATATTTTACCTTCAAACACTACTTTGGATTTGAAGACTGTGTCTTCCAACAATGTCAAGGCCAATAGCAAAGAGGGATTTTGTCCTCCAAGCCCTAGAGAGAAAATCTCCACAAGTTTGCCAATTTTGTCTATTATCCAAGTATGCTGAAAAGAGACCATTTCATTCCTTTTTATACACTTTCTCATGGGCTCACTCACTTGTTTCTTCAATGTGGGATAAAAACATAACATTGCTTTTCCCTCTATTTTTTCGCGGCCCCTATTTTCTCGTAGCTCCCTGTTTTCCCGTGGCTCCTATTTTTCTGCGGCTCCTATTTTTCCGCGAGTGTTTTTTTTTTGATATTTCCCTTTTACCTTTTATATCTCCAATGTGTTATAATTTGAAGGGGGACCATTTAATTTATATTTCCCACAAACTATAGACTATGCATTAATAAAGGTAAATAATTAAATTTAACTTTATAAAATAACTAAATTAATGCATGATAAATTATATCGATGATAAATAATTGATTTTGTCGATATAAAACAATTTATCATCAACCCCTCTACCACTGGATATAAAAAATGCCCGTATTGACTTACTATAAATAGTAAGCATCCCCAAAATTGCCTTAGATGACATTAGAAGAACTACAACTGAAACTACCTAGGCCAAATAGCCTCTAAGTCCCTTTCATGTCCTGGTTAGCGTATGGGACCAAGGGAAAATAGGCTAACGACAATAGTGTGCTACGAACTCTAGAAAGGGGACATTACACTTAATGTAAATCTGATTTTTAATCTCTATGGGATCAGCTGCATGCTGGTCACTAGCTCCTGAAAGTTCATTGTAAAGATTTCTAGATGTCGCACCTATAGAGACCTCTTATTTCTCTTCCTTTTTGTGTTGTGATGTAGACCCCTTAAAAATGGATGTCATTTGACTGCTTCCTGGAAATAATCATGCTATTCAATTGGTTTCCCTGTTTAATTGATTTCCTAAATTTTTCCATAACTGAAAAAACTACAAGAGTGTTGGTCACTCAAAATCAAACGTGTGAGCTAAATGATTTCCACCCCCAACAGGATGGTAGGAAACCGCTCTGATACCACTGAAGAACCCCAATGGCTCTAACACTGCCAAACCGTTGATTTGTTTCAATTTTGGATGTTTGACATCTTGTCAAACACTTTGGATGCAGGCTTTGATACTTATTTTGGTCTTTGCAAAATTTAAACACTCTTTCAGGTTTGGAATATATGCTTTTGATGATCCTGACCATATATGGAATTGAAAGGCATTGCTTGGAATTTCAAAAGTTAATAAAGCTATTCATCGAGCAATCATAATTCTAATCACTATGCAATTCTCCTTATCAATTTTTATTCATTCTTTTCCAAACAAAGATTTACAAATACAAATGCAATGCTGATAATATATATTTGAAATTAATTTAGAACAACCTAGAATTCTAAAATTTGCAATGATTGTTGAATTTCCCTGAATGAGACACAACACTCTTAGCTGAGAATTCGTTGACGTTGGTTCTAAAGCCCCAAGTGGACAACACTTTTCCTAGACAACCCTGTAAGGACCAACCTGTCCTGAAATAAAATATCAATTTTAAAGGAAAGATAACAATAGCATATTAGTGCAGAGAAGTCAAGACTATATTTTTTTGTACTTTCGAGTGTTAGTTAATGATTACTCAGGAGATATAACTCTCTTTCCACAAGAGAGACAGTATAAAAACAGTCAATTCGGACTCTTCTATCCTGGGCCATAAGGTGATCAATTCGGATCGCACCTCTATTCGTACGAAATAAGAGAACAAAAGCGGCCTTCAAGGAGTCATACCTCTACTTGTGCAGAGTAGGATTGAAATGTAAGTGACCCTGAAGCCGTACCTCCATCCTTACTGGATGGGAATTATTACGGACATGGTTTCTCTATTGCTCTGATCAGAGACTTTTCACTTCGGTGACCACCCCGGGGTCCGGAGTAGCTTGCTAGGTATTCCACAATCTACCCAAGACTATGTCAAGGACCTTTTCAAGGTTACAAATAGGATCTACATGCTTCCTTGGATTTTGGGCCTTTAGCTAGGTGCAAGACCACCGAGAATAATTTAAGACCTATACCCCTTCTCGTCTTTCGGCATCTGGCTGAGTATAGGTACCTTCCTGAGAATCGTCTTTTTCAAGTTTTGTAAATTTTAGAATATATGATATGACAATAATTGAACTACCACATAACTATGTCCAAGGTACATGTGCATTGGAGGTATCCTTCATCTACAGGCTGCCTACATACCTGTATCCACGGAATCAAGGCCCTTGGAACTCGCACTCTCTAACAATATGTAGTTCTAATTTTACTATGTTTGGTGTAACGGTTGTGGGGACGAAACCCTTTCGGAGCATTGTTCGTTCCCCAAACAATTCTTCGCCATCATACACCCGCTCGAGCGAATCAGGCTGAATCCTGAGTTACTATAAGCATCATCAGTGCTTGTTTTCATGTTATAATTAAAAGTGTGCATGGTTAACCTATGCGCTCATACCCCATTTCCTCTCCATTAATGTTTTTGTGACATGTTTTCTTGAAGTTGTTGTAAGTTCCTTGGTGTTTGTTTCCTTTCCATACGAGTTAACCAATTGTTTAGCAAAGTCAACTTGCTGAAAAAACATCATTTGTTTTTGTAAAATAAACAACTAAAGGATAAGATGAACATCTAATTTATTAACGAGATAGTCCTTTTCAAAATAGTCATGCTTTTCATTATGATCCTGTTCAGTCATACAAGAACGAAACTATTCAGGTTTTTGGACAGCAATATAAGGACAACCGTTATCAAAATAATTATCCAATGTTATTTTATGACCTGTCAATAGCATGGGAAGCGTTCAATGTTAGCACAACAGTCATGTAACGCTGTCAAAACATCTTCAGTAAGGACATTATGCCAATATAACTAGACGCTAAATGAGCAGCTGACTCATTCAAAAACTCTTCACATAGGTATGCTCTTGATAACTAGTATTGTGCTAATAAGACATACTAAAGAAATATTGTATTCTTGAAATACACATGCATGTGTTCCTGGAATATGAAATAAGATAGAACCCCATCAACTTCTGAAATGAACATCTTTTATGAGGAGAACAAAGGAAATCTAAGTATCATTTCTATGCCCAATGGTGTCAAAACTGCACTATAGCATAAGGCTGGGTGTTACGTCAGTTTCTATACATATTCTAAAATAAGGTAAGAAAAATTTCAAGCCTTGGACAGAAATTTCTTGTTTCAGCACAACTCTATTAACCATAAACATATATATTTCAGAATTTCAAAAGTACTTCCAGTAGTCATAAACGTATGTATTTCAGAATTCCAAAAGTACTTCCAGTATTCATAAACATACAAAATTTTCAGAATTTACAAGTACTTCCAGTATTCATAAACATACACAATTTTCAGAATTTACAAGTACTGCAACAAGCCCTTTTCCAAATTTATAAAGACTGAAATTATTATTATAACTTTTTTTTCAGAATTTACAAGTACTTACCACAGCTACCAATTGTTCTATAAAATCATAATTATTCTCATTTCTTTTCAAAGAATGATACTACTCCACAGAATGAACAAAAGAATTCTTGAAAAAAATTAAAGCACTAATATTATAGCACTACGTACCTAGTCTGGAGTACAGAAAGGGTTTTTGAATGCAAGAGCTCAGCTTGTTATCCTAGGTTATATGGAGTTTTTCGTTTGCCAAGACCTCAACTCTCTAATTCTTCTTACAACCTCTGTGTACCTCAAAATAACAAGAAAAGATGATAAATTTTTACTTGCCAATGCTGATATTCCTTCGGGTCAAATCCTTTTGTCTATAATTTTTAAAACCCAAGACTTGAGCCTTATTTATTATCTACCCTAGCCGGTGTTCCAACTAGGGTTATTTTTCCATAAATGATCTTCAGACCCACTTCAAATCTTATTTTTCGCTGTTTAGAATACTCCACGCGCCTAGTTTTTGTTATGGCTCCTCTCTTCTTCTGCCACGTCCACGATTGTCGTTTTTTTGTGCTTCAGGGCTGGACGTGTATCTCCTGCGCTGCATACTCTTTGTTTGATCAAAGGTAAAATACATTTGCTTTTGCGTTGGAAATCATGAGCAACTTTTGGGAGACTTAAATAAAAGAAGAATGACTTTTATAATTTAAAAATATTTCTTATTATAGGATAAACAATGTATATATGTATTTTTCATAGCACGGCTATGGTGATAAAAGAATTTGCAATGTCTTAACACAAGTTTATTAAATATTATCATGTGTAGTTTTGTTATTTATTGGTAACTTTATTATTTATTTTAATTTATTTTATTTTTAAGTTTATTAGTCATTTATAATGTCTATTGATTAAGTATTATTTTTAATAATTATTATTCAAAGGACTATTTTATAATTAATTATTTGTAATATTTTAATGAATCATTCAAGATTGTCGTAATATTGAAACTCTAGGTAAATTTATAAAATATGAAATTTTTCGACTAAAAAAAGAAAGTTCAATAACATCATCTAAGGAAATAAAACATCAAACTAAATTAGATTAATGTATAATGGTAGAAAGGCTACACCTTAGCAAACTTGTCAAATAATAAAAAAAAAAAATTAAATATATGAGAATTGTAAAGGTTGTTCCATTGAGGGTCGTGACAGACCCCCTAACTTCAAACGCAGGCCCACACTTTAAATTACTGCTAGAAATTATGAATGCCGACTTAGAATTAAACCATGGCAGCCTTACTGTCAAAACACAGCTTCTTCCTAGGCTGCAATCTATATTCAAATCCCACTCACTGTCTTTGCAAACAACCTGTGAAGCCAAATGCTAAGCCCACATCTCAATTGGGTCACAATTCGAAGCACAATTATGGTCTCTGTATAAGACCATCACAAGCACAATTCACTAGCAATTGTTTACCAATTCAAAGTGCAAAATCTTGGTAGAATTCACAGTTCTACAAGATCTAAATATCTGAAAACCCTTGGCTCTCAGCCCTTCACAATTTCACAAAATCCAATAATCAGCAATGCATAGAATGAATTTGATTTTAGCATTTGAAGGTATTTATAATTCCTCCTTACAATTCACCCTAGAGCTTCTCCTTCACACCTCACATGATTTCCATTTTATATTTTCTTTTGAGGTATATTTGAAATCTCCACAAGTTCGCCAATTTTGTCTATTATCCAAGCATGCTGAAGAGAGCATTTCATTTTTTTTATACACTTTCTTATGGGCTCACTCACTTGTTTCTTCAATGTGGGATAAAAACATAACATTGATTTTCCCCCTATTTTCTCGCGGCCCCTATTTTCTCATGGCTCACTATTTTTCCGCGAGTGCTTTTTTCCTTTGATATTTCCCTTTTACCTTTTATATCTCCAATCTCTAATAAAATGAAGGGGGGCATTTAATTTATATTTCCCACAAATTATAGACTATGCATTAATAAAGTTAAATAATTAAATTTAACTTTATGAAATAACTTAATTAATGCATGATAAATTATATTGATGATAAATAATTGGTTTTTTCGATATAAAACAATTTATCATCAACCCCTCTGCCACTGGATTTCCAGAAATGCTCGTATTGACTTAGTTTAAATAGTAAGTATCCCCAAAACTGCCTTAGATGACATCAAAATGAATTGCAACTGAAACTACCTAGGTTGAATGGCCTCTAAGTCCTTTTCATGTATTGGTTAGCCTACGGGACCAAGGCAAAATAGGCTAACGACAATAGTGTGCTACGAACTCTAGAAAGGGGACATTACAATCCGCCCTTCCCCAGATTGCATGTCCTCAAGAAATTTCAGTTTTGGATGCTACAAGATTTGATCACTCTCCCACGTAGCATCCTCAACTAGCAGGTTCGTCCACTTAACCAGGTATTCCTTAATTGTTATCCTTCAAAGTGTCCTTTCCCTGGTATCAATTATCCCCTCAGAAACCAGTATTAATTTCCCCTCCTCATCTAGGGGTGGAAACTCCGCTGATGGTACTACATTATGGCCCAAGGCTTTCTTGTGTCTAGAAAAATGGAACAAATTATGCACCTTACTACTAGCTAGTAACTCCAATTTGTAGGCCACCTCCCCAATGCACTAAGTGACTTTGAATGGTCCATAAAATCGGGGCTTAAGTTTCTCAGCACCATTCTTCTTCAAAGAAGACTGTCTATAAGGCTGGAATCTCATATATACCATATCACCAATCTCAAAACTGCGCTCAACCCTATGTTGATCTGCATACAACTTTTGTTGGTTTTGCGTTTGCTGGATATTTTCTTTAAGTGCCCTCAAGATGTCTTGGCTCTCCTGTAGCAGATCCTTAGCCTTAGGTACCCTGCTATCCCCAAAGAGTAAATCCATGAAGTTCGGGGCCTCATACCCATACAATGCCATAAATGGAGTCATCCTAATAGTCATGTGATAAGTGGTATTGTAGCAATGCTCACCCAAATGCAACCATCGAACCCAAGCCATTTGTTGTCCTAGTACATAATTTCACAGATAACCCTCAACCCACTTGTTTACTATCTCTATCTGGTCATTGATTTGCAGATGATAGCTAGTACTAGGAGTAAGTTTTATGCCACTTAATTTGAAGCTCTTGCCAAAATAGACTCAAGAACTTGCATCTCTGGCACTCACTATATTCTTGGGCAACCCATGTAACTTGAACACCTCTCTAAAAAATAAGTCAGCCAGTTGGGCTACTATGTATGTGGCTACAATAGCAAAGAAGTGTGCAAATTTAGTCAATCAATCGACCGCTACATCAATACATTCCTTACCCTATACCCTAGGCAATCCTGTAATGAAGTTCATCAAAATACTTTCCCATTTCTAATCTGGAATCAATAAGGGCTGAAGTAATCCAGCTGAAAATGTATGCTCGTTCTTATTCTACTGGCATATTGGGCACTCTCTAACATACTTCAGGACTTCACTTTTGAGTCCCTTCCAAGTGAATCTCTCCCGGATCTGCCTAGAAGTCTTGAAGAAACCCGAGTGACCAGCCAATGGAGCATCATGAAAAGTTCTCAGGATCAATTCCGTAATGCGTGAAGAAGGCACTAGATAGATTCTTTCCTTATAGAATATGAGATCACCATTCACCTTGTACCTGTCATCTTGAGTTGTGCCTTCAATCAACCTACTACCCACTGATCCTTTGCATATTCTGTTGCAATTATCTCCCTCTAATCAACTGATATCTCTACCAATGAGCACAAGTGTGGTCTTCGTGAGAGTGCATCTGCCACCACATTTTTCTTCCCTTTGACATATTCAATGTCAAAGTCATAGGCTTGTAGTTTAGTAATCCATTTTTGCTACTCATGAAATACTTAATGCTATTATGATCCATTTTAATCACAAATCTGCCTCTTGCTAGATAAGACCTGAACTTGGCCAATGCATGCATGATAGCCAACATCTCCCTATCATAAATAGAATAGCTCTTCTCCGCCCTTATCAATTTCCTGCTCTCGAAGGCTATGGGGTGTTTCTCCTGCATCAACACAACACCAATCCCATCTCCTGAAGCATCACACTATAACTCAAATGACTTGGTGAAGTTTGGAAGAGCTAACACATGACAGGATGACATCACCTGTTGTAATGTCACCTTCTTGAAATAAGATTTAATAATAAATAATTATTAAATAATAAGATTTATAAGCAATAATATTAAAATATAATAATTGTATTACATATAAAAGTAATATTAATATTTATAATATAAAATGATAAAATTACAAAGACTCAATATCAAATGGGTATTGTGATCCCTTTCTAAACATGATTCATGGGGTTAAATAATTCACGGGATAACTGTTGGTGTCAAACCATGAATATTTAAATAGAGATATAATACATGGAAAGGTCCAATAATTAAAAGATAACATATCGCCATTATCCATTATACGTAATAACGCCAAAGCCGCCATTTGAATAAACAACAAGTAGGATACAATCGCTATCCTAAGGTGGATGAGTAGTCATTGCATATGACAGATACGGTGAAAACAGCGATAGGATCCAATAAGCCAATATATGAATAGGCGCGTTCGAGAAAGACATGTCTCTCGCATCTAAAGGTTGCAACCCTTTTGGATGGCAACGTATATCAAATCCACGCCTTGGGGGATGAAAGGAGGCACGCACCTTCAGTCTATCGCTATGAATTTATTGGAAGACATGAATTGTAGTAACTAATCCCTTACAATGGGTTGACGACAATAAGAAATAAAATAAGTGAACAATGTTTCCTACCTGCATGATTAATTCGAAAACTACCGATAACCATAAACTTATTGATATTTAGTGATATCAACGGTAGAATCATAACATCACAGGGGAAATATATATACAAAGAATTGATATTAGAATTGTCCAGGAGATACGAACGCAACTACATATATTATGGGACACGATTAATATTGTCATTGAAGATTGTCATTGGAGCCGATCAAGGAATTCTTTCAATCCAATTATTAATCCACTATTGGTTAGGAAACCAGATTGCATAAACATAATGATCCCAAATCAGGAATAGTGATACAACCATCGCATAAACATGAAGCATTATATATGAAACAAATTGAGTATATTTCTGTGATGTTCCCTTTTTAGCAGGTGTCAGGGACATGGTATTGTTAGCCCATCTTTGCGACCCTCGTGGGCTAATGGATTGATTTGGGGGTCTCTGGTTGAGAACTTACTATTTATAGTAAGTCTATTTTTGTCAGTTTCTTTTGTGGCAGGGTGTTTTGTCAATAGACTCGGTAGAGCATGTGGTCTTGGCTTAGAAATTTAATTCATTGAGTGATTATAATTAATTAAGTTTAACTTAATTAATTATTATGTTGGAGCTTATATTATAAAGTCAAGTTATTAAATATTAATGGTTACTTTAATATCTTATGTTTGGACATCAAATTTGGAGGGAGATATTATTGTTTAATATTTATCAAATGTTCAAACTTTGGAGAAGTGGAGAATACTTTTAAGTTATGGGAGGTGTCTTGTTGAAGCTGAAATTCAAAATCTTCTTCAAGAAGATGTTGCCCATTAAATGAAAAATCGAACTCTCGGGATTCATTATTGACTTGACATTTTATGAATGAAATTTCTGAGTTTCGAATGGGAGACAAGGGTTTGTTTCAACTGCTGAAGAATTGTTAATTATTCTTTGCAAATGCACTTTGAGTGTGTTTTCCATTTGCCTGCGAATTGTGTGAAGGGTTCAATCAACTTGTGGATTTTTGGAGGACAATCATCTTGGTTTTTTGACGCCATAGTAGAAGTAAGCTGGAGTTGTTAGATGCCATCTTAAGGAGATTGTCATTTGCTCTGTATTTGGCGTGAGTATCTATCAGTAGCAGCCGCCATTCCTTCCCTTAGCCGTGGCCAGTTTTGAGCAGCATGGAGTAATAAACAAGTTCCAATTAATGCGTAATTACATTAATTTGCTATTGTAAAAGTTTCATATTTGCATTGAGTAGATTTAATTTCAGTTTTCAATAAGAATCTACAAAGACTTGGTGCGACATTAATTCCGCCTGAAGAGTTTAGCTAAAATTTTTTTTTGCAATTCGTAATTTTCTATGTGGGCAAAAAACAAAAACAAGTATATATATCAAAACAACAAAAAATAGAAAATCAAAACCATTTGCAATTGCATTCAGCGTTAGAGACCAGACAGGCTCTTTACAGTGGTATCAAAGCGGTTTCTTGCCATCCTACAGGGAACTGGGTTCATTATTCCGACCACAAAGATTCATTCCAGGATTTCATCATACATGCAGGGGAAGAACTTCTCCACTTGGTGAACAAGAACAAGGAACTATGGGTGAGAGATTCGCAGGTAATGCAGGGAATGAGGAAGATAGAGAGGTTAGAGTAGTATTCAAGAATATTGTCCATAGCCAACAGGAGCTGGCAGCTGGACAACATTAGATGGCAAATGTCCTACACCAACTTTCTGACACTCTTCAGTGGATTTCTTTGCCCAGAGACCATAGTAGAGATAGAGGTTCTAGGAGTATCTCAGTTAGCTCACACAGGTCTAGAGTTGATCCCACAGGCACTCATGACAAGTCTCTACATCCTACTTTCTTGAGGCTAGATTTAGATGTGGGTAGTTCTGAGGAGGTAGCATCTTTTACTGATGATGTGTTGGCTTTACGTGCGGAGTGGGATGCTTTACCACATGAAGTGAAACAACATCTGAACTTTGACAACTTTATGAGGCAGAAGAGGAAGCGTTCTAAAGGTAGATATGATGGAAGATAGAGGCATATAAACCATGATTTGAAACATACAACCAACGAGTTAACTTTGACTCATTTTGATGGGAGTGGTAAGGTGACAGCGAGAGCTTGGGTTCACAAGTTTGACACATATCTTTCATTGCGTCCTATGTCTGAAGAGGACGCTATCTGGTTTGTTGTATTGCATTTGGATGGCATAGCCCATGATTGGTGGTGCCATGGGTTAGTTTCTCTACACCATGATCAGATCACTTCATATCAAGAGTTTGTGGATAGACTGGTAGAGAGATTTGATAGGAAGGACCCAGAGTCCTATTTTTGTGAGTTGGCACAACTCAGGCAGACTGGTAGTTTGGAGGCCTTCATCGATGAATTTCAGTAATGGTTTATGACATCTCAAAGAGGAGGCGAGTGATGCTCTTTGTAGAGGGTTTAGTTGATCCTCTTAAAGGTTGGGTTAAGTCTTTTGATCCTTCTTCCTTGTAGGCATCCATGAAAAAAGCAAGGGATTTGGAATTTTCAGTTCCTCATAATAGGTTCCCTTCTAAACCATCCAATCCAACCTATGATAGCAAGGCAGATCCAAAAAGAGTACAGGGATCAGATTCTAAGAAACCTATGACAGCCCCTTTGGATCATGAAACTCTTAATAATCTAAGGAGGAAAAGAGTATGTTTTTATTGCATGGGCCCATATATGAAAAACATGAGTGTCCCTTGAAGCCTAAGGGTAGGAATAGGCTTATGGAATGGTTTTATGAAGATGAACATAATTCTGATTTTCAGGGACAGCTAGCTGATCAAGGGGAAGAAAATTTTAAAGCAGTTAATGATGAAAAGGTTGATGATGATTCCAACCTTAAGGTAGTATATTTCTCAAGCATGAAGAAAGAGGGATCCTTCAGGATGCGGGGTCTTTTAGCAGGGCAACGTGTTATTGCATTATTGGATACAGGTGCCACTCACAACTTCATAGATTCACGGTTGGTATCCGGGAGGGGTATACAAACAAAAGAGTTTGATGGTATTAGAGTTGAGGTGGCTGATGGTTACACACTTAAGTGTAACAGAATGATTTTTGAGCTTCCCATGAAGTTGAATAATTATAAATTCAAGACTGTTCTTGATGTTGTAGATATGGGAGCCACTGATGTGGTTTTGGGCATGAGCTGGTTACATACTATTAAGGCATTCTATCTCAGCCTTAAAGACATGGAAATAAAGTTTGAAATTAATGGTAAAAAACACATTCTTAAGGATATCGGGGAGGAAAATTTGAGGGTGATTTCACTCGGGCGTAGGCAACGACTTATTAGTCATGATACAGTTGAGTTGGCAGCAAAGTGTAGATTATTACCTACACTACATGAGACAGGTAAATCGGTTTATCACCCTAATATACAGGTGCTCAGAACTAAACATTCTAAAGTGTTTAGTGATTTACCACCTGGTAGGCCACCTGACAGAGGCATAGAGAACATCATTGAGTTAGAGGAGGGCACTAAGCCCATCATGATTACTCCTTACCGGCACCCCAAGAGCCTGAAAGATGAAATAGAGATGACTATTCAGGTGTTGTTATCTATGGGACATATTATATCGAGTAAGTCCCCTTTTGCTTCATCGGTTGTTTTGGTGAAGAAAAAGGATGGTACACTCAGAATGTGCATTGATTACCGAATGTTGAATAATAGGACAATTAAAAACCGATATCCTATCCCATGCATTGATGAGCTGATAGATGAGTTGCATGCTTCATCTTTCTTCTCTAAAATTGATTTGAGGTCCGGGTATCATCGGATTAGAGTTCAGGAGCAGGACATAGAGAAGACAACTTTTAGATGCCATTGTGGACACTGAGTTTATAGTCATGCCTTTTGGTTTGACTAATGCTCCAGCTACTTTTCAGTCTACCATGAACAGGGTCTTCCATAGCCAGTTGAGGAGATTTGTTTTGGTCTTCTTTGATGATATTTTGGTGTATAGTAAGACGTGGGATGATCATCTTTCTCATCTGGTGTGATGTCCCCGATTTAGCAGTTGTCTGTGGGACAGGATTGTTAGCCCATCATTGCGACCCTTGTGGGCTAATGCTTTGTTTTGAGGCTCTCTTGGTTAGGACTTACTATTTTGGGTAAGTCACCTCGTACCAGTTTCTATTGTTGGATGGTGGATTCAGTGTTCATTGTTCAATATGTTTTGGAGTTGGATCAATGTGATTGATTAAGTCTTCCTTATTTAATTAATCGTGGAGTTATAAGTTATATCATTAATGTTAATGATACCTTATGTTTATATGAGACTTTATTATTAAAGTTGAATATAATTATTGTTTCACATATCCTAAGTTGAAAGGTAGAAGTGCTTTAAGTTATTTGAAGAGTATTGTTGAAGACATGAAAAATCGAGCCTTCAAGAAGAAGATTCATCTTTTATAATGGATTTTGAAAGCTAGAGAATTCATCTTATGCATTTTATGAAAGTTGTGAATTGGAGACTAGTTGAGGGTTTGCAAAATTATGTGCTAATCGAATTGTGAATTCGATTGAGTGGTTTCAGCACTTTGAATTGGACTTTGCATGTCCTATGAATTGTTTAGGGTGACAGCTTTGATAAGGAGCTCACATGGCTTGTTTGATTCAGCATTCCCATGCATGTTGAAACCGTGGATGCATTGTGAATGTCTAGCGTTCACGGGTGGTCTGGGAAACGAAATGGTGACTGGACATCACTCCTTTTTGTGTTCAGCAGCGATTGTGATTTCAGCCACACCTAGACTTTGAGGTGTGTGGGCAGATAAAGACGACTTGCGGCCAGCCTTTGGAGTCTCGCGGCTAGCAAGCGTGGAGATTGTAGAGGTAGTTTATTACATATACATCTTTCCTTCATCAATTACGACTGTTTCATGGAATAAATATTACACTTACAATGGTATTCTGATTTGTATTTGTTTAAAATAATTTGAGAGTTATTTGGTGTTGTTATCTTTCTGGCTTATATATATTGGAAAATATAAAAAGAAAACATATATTTAATTTCCAAGGAAAGTACAATATTTTCTATTAGTGTGAAGAGTTTTGTATTGAAATTCTAAGAAAGAGCCAGGCAGGCTCTCTATAGTGGTATCAGAGCAGTTTTCTTGCTAGCCTGTAGGGGATTGGGCTTAATTATTGAAATGTGACAGATATATACCAGGCTTTCATTACACTCACAGAGGTAGAAATTCTCCACCACCTGGTGATCAGGAACAGGGAAATATGGGAGATAGAATTCCATGCAATGCAGGTAATGATGAGGAGAGAGAAGCTAGGATAGTGTTCAAGAATATTGCACATAGTCAGCGGGAGTTGGCAGCTGGCCAGCAACAGATGACAACTGTCTTACAAAACTTATCTGATACTCTTCAGCATATTACCTTGCCTCGGGATCAGGGCAGGGACAGAGATCGTAGGAGTGTCTCAGCTAGTTCACACAAGTCCAGGATTGATCTGACAGGTACACAGGATAGGCCTTTGCGTCCTACCTTCTTGAGACCAGAGATACACACTGTCATTTTTTACGACGAGGCTTCCTTTACTGATGACATTTTAGCATTGCATACTGAGTGGGACGCTTTACCTCCTGAAGTAAAGCAACATCTTAATTTCGATCGCTTCATGACTCAGAAGAGAGAACGCTCTAAGGGAAGAACATATGGGCGTCATAGGCATACAAATCACGATCTCAAGCAAGCAACCAGCAAGTTGACATTAGCACATTTTGATGGGAGTGACAAGATGACTGCCAGAGCTTGGATACACAAGCTGGATACATATCTTTCTTTGCATCCTATGTCTGAGGAGGACACCATTCGGTTTGTTGTTTTGCATCTTGATGGTATAGCGCATGACTGGTGGTACTATGGTTTGGTATCTTTATACCATGATCAGATTGTGACCTATCAGGACTTTGTGAATGAGTTAGTGGAAAGATTTGACAGGAAGGACCCGGAGTCCTATTTCAAGAGTTGGCACAACTCAAATAGACAGGCAGCCTGGAAGCCTTTATTGGGGAATTTCAGAGTCTTAGTTATGGTTTATGACATATCAGAGAGGAGGCGTGTTATGCTATTCATTGAGGGGTTAGTGGAACCTCTTAGGGGTTGTGTCAAGTCATTTGACCCTAATTCATTACAGTTAGCAATGAAAAAGGCTAGAGACTTGGAGTTTTCAGCTCCACGTAACAAGTTTCCTCCCAGACCATCAAATTTTTCTTATGATAACAAGGCTGCTCCAAAAAGAAATGATGGACCAGAATTCAAGAAACCAGTGACAGGGCCTCTAGATCCTGAAACACTTAGCAATTTGAGGAGAAGGAGATTGTGTTTCTACTGCAGGGGTCCTTATGACGAGAAACATGAATGCCCATTGAAGCCTAAAGGTAAAAATAGGCTCATCGAGTGGTATTGTGAAGATGAGCACAATTCTGATTTTGAAGGGCAACAAGTTGATCTGGAAGAGGATGCCTTACAAGTGGCAGTTAATAGTGAGAAGGTGGAAGAGGATTCCCACCTCATGGTTGTATATCTCTCTAGCATGCAGAAAGAGGGATCTTTCAGGATGAGTGGCCTCTTGGCAGGGCAGCATGTCATTGCCCTGTTGGATACAGGAGCCACACATAATTTTATAGACTCACGTTTGGTCTCTTAGAGAGGCATACAAACTGAGGAGTTTGAGGGCTTTAGAGTGAAGGTGGCAGATGGTTATACATTGAAATGTGACAGAATGATTCCAAACCTCCCAATGAAATTAAATAACTATGAGTTCAAGACTCATTTCTATGTGGTTGACATGGGAGGCACCGATTTAGTTTGGGGTATGAGTTGGTTACATTCCATTGAGCCTTTTCATCTCAGCCTCAAAGATAGGGAGATGAAGTTTGAGGTAGATGGCAAGAAACACATACTCAAGGCAATCAGGGAAGAGAACTTGAGGACTATGTCACTTAGATGTATACATCGTCTCATTCGCCATGATGCAGTTGAGTGGGCAGCAGAGTGTAGGATTTTACCCACACTTGAGGAGTTAGGGAAATCAGTTTATCACCCTGACATACAGGAATTGAGAACTAAACACTCCAAAGTGTTTAGTGATTTACCACATGGCAGGCCACCTGATAGGGGTATAGAGCACATTATTGAGCTAGAGGAGGGCACTAAGCCCATCATGATTACTCCTTACAGGCATCCTAAGTACCTGAAGGATGAGATAAAGAAAACTATCTAGGAGCTGATTTCTATGGGGCATATTAGGCCTAGCAAATCACCTTTTGCTTCTTCAGTGGTTCTGGTGAAGAAGGATGGGACCCTCATGATCTGCATAAATTACAAGATGTTGAATCAGAGGACCATTAAGAACATGTATCCTATTTTGCGCATTGATGAGCTGATAGATGAGTTGCATGGGGCATGCTACTTTTCTAAGATTGACTTGAGATCCGATTACCATCAGATCCGGATGCAGGAGGAGGATATAGAGAAAACAACATTTCGATGTCACTGTGGACATTTTGAGTTTTAGTCATGCCCTTTGGGTTGACTAATGCTCCACCCACCTTCCAGTCTACCATGAACAGAGTCTTCCACAGTCAGTTGAGGAAGTTTGTTCTTGTTTTCTTCGACGACATATTGATTTACAGCAAGACGTGTGATGATCATCTTGCTTATTTGGATACTGTGTTGGATATTTTGGATAGGGATTCTTTGTATGCAAAGGAGTCCAAGTGTGATTTAGGGATGACTGAGTTACTGTATCTTGGTCTCATTATCAGTTCAGAGGGAGTACGTATGGATCCAGATAAGGTCCAAGCTATCTTGGATTGGCCTGCTCTTGAGAGTTTGACACAGCTCAGAGGGTTCATTGGGTCGTGTGCCTTCTATCACAGATTTGTTGTGGATTTTCACGGCATGCAACTCCCTTGACTGATTTGACCCGTAAGGGTGCTTTTGAGTGGACTTCTCAGGCATAGGAGTGTTTTGAGAAGTTCAAGTTGATCATGACATCGTGCCCGATTTTGGCATTGCCTGATTTTTCTAGGCCCTTTGATTTGCATTGTGATGCTTCAGGTGACGG
Organism: Thuja plicata; assembly: GCA_018584345.1. Lineage (NCBI taxonomy): Eukaryota > Viridiplantae > Streptophyta > Pinopsida > Cupressales > Cupressaceae > Thuja > Thuja plicata. Next base: position 511,570 of record MU225605.1, on the reverse strand, counting down.
CATTGGTGCGGTACTTTCCTAGGATTACCACCCTATTGTATTTGAGAGTCAGAAGCTCAGGGGTCTTGAGAGGGTCTTTAGTGTTTATGATAAGGAGATGTTAGCCATTATGCATGCTTTGGCTAAATTTAGGCAGTACTTGGTTGGTAGTCAATTTTATATCAAAACTGATCATAAAAGCTTGAAGTATTTCCTTAGGCAACGCGATCTCAATGAGAGACAACAGAAGTGGGTTAGTATGCAGTCTTATGATTTTGATATCTCATATATCAAGGGTACTCAGAATGTGGTTGCTGACGCACTTTCCAGGAGGCCTCACTTGGGTTCTATGATAGCGATATCTGAGGATTGGATGCATTTGATAGTTGCGGAGTATGCTAGGGATCAGTGGGCAGCTGGTTTTATTGATGGGACCATAGAGGACAACAGGTATACACTTGTGAATGAGTTGATTATTTACAAGGAGCGGGTGTTGTTGGTTCCAGGATCGGGTGTTCGTTTGGTGGTGTTGAGAGCTTTCCATGATTCTCCCTTAGCAGGGCATCCGGTTTTTTTAAAACCTATAGGCAGGTGTAGGAGAGATTTACTTGGAAAGGCCTGAATTTTGATGTGCAGCAATATGTCAGAGAGTGTTTGGTTTGTTAGTAGAACAAACAGGAGCGCACCTATCCAGCAAGGTTACTACAGCCATAGCCCATTCCTGAGCGGAAATGGAAATGCATCTCTATGGACTTCATTGTGGGCTTGCCTAAAGCTCAGGGTAGGGATTGCATTTATGTGGTGGTGGATTGGCTTACAAAGTATGTCCACTTTCCAATTACAACCACTTTCTCAGCGACAAGTTGCAGATTTATTCTTTCGGGAGGTGTTTAGAGTGCATGGTCTACCCTAGAATATAGTAAGTGACCGAGATAGCCGTTTTATGAGTCACTTCTGGTAGGAGCTCTTTCGGTTGTGTGGGACGGAGTTGACATCCAGTACTAGTTACCACCCTCAGACTAAGATCGTTAATAAATGGGTGGAGGGCTATCTTCGGAATTATGTGTCTGCTCAGCAGAGAGCTTGTGTGAAGTGGATTTATCTGTGAGTATTGTTATACTACCACTCACCATATGTCTATTCGGATGGCTCCTTTCCGAGCTTTGTATGGGTATGATCCTCCTCGTTTTCTAGATTTGCTTTTCAATGATAGCAGAGTTCCCAGTGCAAGTGATTTCCTGGAGGACAATCAAGATATTATGGGAACTTTGAGGGACAATATTCAAGGAGCTCAAAATCAGCAAAAGCAGTATGCCGATCAGAAGAGGGTTGCTCGCTCTTTCCAGGTTGGAGATATGGTATATTTGATGTTGTAGCCTTACAGGCAATCTTCTATCCGAAAGAGTGGAGCTGACAAGCTCAAGCCTCGGTATTATGGGCCCTTCCGTGTTGTTAGGCGGGTGGGTGAGGTTGCATATGAATTGGATCTGCTAGATGACAGTAGGGTGCATAATGTGTTTCATGTATCGCGCCTCAAAAAGGCGTTAGGCAGACATGTTGTTTCGTCCTCTCTGTAACCCCCTCTTGATGATGAGGGAAAGTTAAAGTTGGTGCCTGAAGTTATATTGGAGACTCGTGAGCGACATTTGCGTCGGCAAGTTATCAGGGAGTTTTTGATCAAGTGGTAAGGTTTACCAATTGAGGATGCCACTTGGGAATTGTTACCAAAAATGTTACTACAGGTTCATTTTTGGTAGAATCATCATGCTTTCAAGCATAAAAGGTGCATTCTGATTATTCCTACTTTTGGTGTTTATCTGATAAACGCAATAACTTTGAATCTACTTCATGAAATTAATCATTACATTTAATGAAGGAAAGATCATAACATAGAAAGAATATTCTGCAAATCTTTTCTGAAAATGTAATGTTTTATTCATCAAAGTAATGATTACTTCACACATGCCGTGAAACTAGCAAGGAAAAAATTACTTTTTTCTAATCTAGGAAGTATTCAAAAGTACATAAACAGGGGAATGAAAGGAATCCAGCCATTGCCTGAATGACTATAAGCTTGAAGCATGTCTTTGCAGCAACTCTTTATCTGCTAACTCCTGCTTTTCCTTTCCATGCTTGCTGCCCTAACCTGCAAAATTGTGAAAGCAATGATGTTAGAACTTTAAAAGTTCTAAGCAATGATTGAAGACTATTTCATCCACCTACCTATGCAATATCAAATTCTCTCTAAACTAGAAAGATCCGGTGTTTTCCTAACTAGCTGTGTTATGTGCAGATACAGGTGCTTCATCCTGGCAAGTGGGGTAAATGATGCTCCCACAAGGGTTGAGCCCAGCTTGTTGGGGTGGAATCAAAGAGTTATTTAAAATCTGATACAGAACAAGAGAATTCAAGAAAGCATTGCTACAGCTACAAGAATAGAATAGCAATCAAAGCAAATATCAAGTGTAACAGTGACATCCTTATCTTCATTAGGAATTTCAGAATTTAATCTCAGATTTACAAAAGCATTACAGAGGCAACTTGGAAAAATCAGACCTCATGATGCAATAGCTTTGTGTATGTACTTGGGTGCCTTTGATGACAAGATGAGCTATAGTCTGAGAAGTGAAAATCCAAAAAATTCTACACAAGGTTTTTGAAATTGCCATGAACATTGAGAAGGTTTCGAAGTATGGAATGTCCAGAAGACTCAAGCGAGAGAGAAAAGTCTCTTATGCAAGCAAATAATTACCAGTCTGCTGCCCTCTTTGACACTTTATTTCATGGTGCTGGTTATTTTTCTTTAAGCTGCAAAAAATGAACCAAAATCTGTGTCAATGAATATGAATGAAGTGTATGTGCCTCGAACAACATTCACACCCCATGCACTTGGTCAAAATGATGCATATGAACAGCTATCTAATGTGTACATGTATGAATATGGTAACATAAGTGAGTGTCATTTTTTCTGTCCCTAATCAATCATCATTCATTAGCACAGATCAGATTGAGCCCCAAGTCTCTTATCAACAAAATGCAAGCATTGTTAATCCTATGGTCAATGTACGGGATTTGTATGGCATAAGGAGGTATGAGGGGAAGTCTGGATGTTCTTTGTTTGCAAGATTTCTTGATGCTCTA
>MU225605.1:472775-483424 GCA_018584345.1 Thuja plicata | reverse complement strand
TTTGAAATAAAGGAAGAAAGATTGACAGACTTTGTGTTGTCATTTTGAAAATCAATATTTGTATTCTTATGTTGCACTTATTGATCCTTGTTCAAATCAAGATAGTTTCTTTGTTGAGATCATTTGAGCATCTTTAATTTAAGTTTTCTGAAGACTTTGTGCTTCAGGGAATTGAGATTACTATAGAGATTAGTGGCTGAGATACTCCAAGGACTGAAGACTTTGAGCTTCAGTATTGGATAAATAGATTAGATTACTGATTCAAGGTGAGGACAAGAGACTTTGAGCTCATTGTATCACCTCGTCTTTAGATAAATCAACCGCTGCCTCGTTTGATTGTTCTTACGTCAATCATCGAGTCACCGGCATTACTGTTGCAAGGTGAACTGTATGTGCTACAGTTCAGTTCTACTTGAAGCCACCTGCGGTAAGAAGGGAGCCTCCCCTATTGCTGAGAGGAGAGAGAAATCTCACATACTGCTGCCTAAAACACACATTTTGCCAATTGTAGTCTTAGTGACTTGCAAAATATTTAGCCAACAAGTGGTAAATGAATTACCCTCTTGTTCAACTCCGGGTTGGTTGTCAAGGTTAAGATTTGACTTGTTTCTTCTTAGGTAATACTGATGATGCATTTGACTTCAAACCCTTCAGGATGGCAGGACTTTTACCTCTGATACCACTGTAAAGGTTTGCCTCTTTTTACACAATGATTTTTTCCTATTTCCCAATGACTGTAATTTTGTTGAACAGTTTGCTTGCAAAGGTTTATTTGTTCTTAAATCTAGATGTAATGTTTGGTTTTTGGTGTTGTTAAAAGGACTTTCACATTTGAATCAATATAAGAACAAGATATAACAAATTTACACTAAACATCATGATAATGTAAATCAAAATGTGATTACTTTCGGTCTTCAAGAGTAGTATCAGGAAATTACATAACCAATAGAGCTGTTTGCAGACCTGGTAAATTCCAGAGAGTGGGTTACAATGTTCAGTACTGCTGCAATGTTATACACTTGTCTTGGCATGTCCAAACTACTCCAACATTTAAGAGCTTACCAGCATTTACAGACTTCCTGACATGATTTAAAGCCACCAAAATGCAGTCATAAACCTTCCAGTATAGACATCTGCTTGTAGCAATAGTTGACAGCAAGGAATGACTTCCAAACAACCTGTACAGTCCTTAAAATCCCCCATGCACAACCTCAGGTAGTCTCACGTTAGTCTGGAAAATGCTGCAACACAGAACTGATATACACTGCCAATATAGAGAGTAAATCACAGTCCCCAAGTCTCAGAACAAGTATGGCCAGTAGAGGAATATATTCTATAGCTCAAGGCACAATTACAACTCTCAGCATATGGTTTGAACTCTCTATCCACAATATCAATCAGAATCTAGGAATTGAATGCCAAAAGACTCCAACTATTTCATATGGAAACAAAGCTCATCTCCCAAAACGAATCTACCTGGCAACTCAATACAAACTTCAGATTTTACCTTGAAACACTGATTTGGATCTCAAGAGTGTGTCTTCCAACAACATCAAGATCAATAGCAAAGAGGAATTTCATCCTCCAAGCCCTAGAGAGAAAATCTCCACAAGTTTGCCAATTTTGTCTATTATCCAAGCATGCTAAAAAGAGAGCATTTCATTCCTTTTTAAACACTTTCTCATGGGCTCACTCACTTGTTTCTTCAATGTGGGATTAAAACATAACATTGCTTTCCCCCCTATTTTCTCGCAACCCCTATTTTCTTGCGGCTCCCTATTTTTACGCAAGTGCTTTTTTTCTTTGATATTTCCATTTTACCTTTTATATCTCCAATGTGTTATAAAATGAAGGGAGGCCATTTAATTTATATTCCCCACAAACTATAGACTGCATTAATAAAAGTTAAATAATTAAATCTAACTTTATAAAATAACTTAATTCATGCATGATAAATTATATTGATGATAAATAATTGATTTTGTCGATATAAAGCAATTTATCATCAACCCTTCTGCCACTGGATGTCCTAAAATGCCCGTATTGACTTACTATAAATAGTATCCCCAAAACTGCCTTAGATGACATCAGAATGTCCTACAGCTGAAACTACCTAGGCCAAATGGCCTCTAAGTCCCTTTGATGTCCTGGTTAGCCTACGGGACCAAGGGAAAATAGGCTAACGACAATACTGTTCTATGAACTCTAGAAAGGGGACATTACAATCAATGTAAATCTGATTTTTAATCTCCATGGGATCAATTGCATGCTGGTCACTAGCTGCTGAAAGTTCATTGTAAAGATTTCTAGATGTCCCACCTGTAGAAACCTCTTATTTCTCTCCCTTTTTGTTTTGTGATGTAGACCCCTTAAAAATGGATGTCATATACCGTTCTAAATTGTCTATGGTTGCCGGGTTTGAAAGCAATTCATCCATCCTTTTTTTATTTTTGCTTAGTCTTCTCCATGTGTTTCATTATAGAATTTGACTGCTTCCTGGAAATAATCATGCTATTCAACTGGTTTCCCTATTTAATTGATTTCCCGACTTTTCCATAACTGAAACAATTGCAAGAGTGCTAGTCACTCAAAATCAAACGTGTGAGTTCAATGATTTCCACCCCCAACAGGATGGCAGGAAACCGCTCTAATACCACTGTAAGAACCCCAATGGCTCTAACGTTGCCAAACCACTGATTTGTTTCAATTTTGGATGTTTGACATTTTGTCAAACACTTTGCATGCAAGCTCTGATACTTATTTTGGTCTTTGTAAAATTTAAACACTCTTTCGGTTTTGAAATATATGCTTTTGATGATCTTGACCATATATGGAATTGAAAGGCATTGCTTGGAATTTCAAAAGTTAACCAAGCTATTCATTGAGCAATCATAATTCTAATCACTATGCAATTCTCCTTATCAATTTTTGTTCATTCTTTCCAAACAAAGATTTACAAATACAAATGCAATGCTGATAATATATATTTGAAATTAATTTAGAAGAACCTGGAATTCTGAAATTTGCAATGATTGTTGAATTTTCACGAATGAGACACAACACTCTTAGCTGAGAATTCGTTGACATTGGTTCTGAAGCTCAAAGTGGACAACACTTGTCCTAGACGACCCCCTAATTTCAAACACGGGCCCACACTTTAAGGCGCTGCCAGCAATTATGAGTGCCGACTCAGTATTAAAACCATGGCAGCCTTACTGTCAAAACGCAGCTTCTTCGTAGGCTGCAATCTGTATTCAAATCCCACTCACTGTCTTTGCAAACAACCTTTGAAGCCAAACGCTAAACCCACCTCTCAATTGGGTCACAATTCGAAGCACAATTATGGTCTTTGTATAAGACCATTCAAAGTGCAAAATCTTGGTAGAATTCACAATTGTACAAGATCTAAATATCTGAAAACCCTTGGCTCTCAGCCCTTCACAATTTCACAAAATCCAATAATCAGCAACGCATAGAATGAATTTGATTTTAGCGTTTGAAGGTATTTATAATTCCTCATTACAATTCGCCCTAGAGCTTCTCCTTCACACCTCACATGATTTCCATTTTATATTTTCTTTTGAGTTATATTTGAAATACAATACTTCATTATTTGCCTCCATTTGGTGCACAATGAAATTATATAAAGTATATTTTAATAATCACTTATATCCCCTTCAACTTGGCACTTTACATTATTCCTCCTAAGCACTTATAATTTGGCTTTATGATCATTAAATAATCCCTTTTAATAATAAAGTCAAATAACCTTTAATGATGTGCACTTTTAATTAATTTGTAATAAAGTATTATTTTATTAATAATTACAATGTCACATCTCCAAATATACTCATTATTTCTCGATTCTGTCACAACCAGGAGGTAGCATACTGCATTCACTGCTAACTAGGGTGCCTTACTTAAAATAGTAAGGATCCATCTTTATCAACCCTTGATTTACTTTAATTAGTAAATCCTTGAATACCTGATCAACAAAAATGCCAAAGGTCGTCACTTAAACTAACGCCAGTCTAGGTGTCCTGCCAATTATAGAAATGTCAGATAAATGACTTACTATAAATAGTAAGTTTACCAAACTAGCCCAAACAAAGAGTAATCCTTAACACCTCTAACCTCTGGAAGGGAATTGGCCCACTGGACTGCCAACTGGGACCCTCTAACCAATTGACTTAGCCTACGAGGGCCACTGATAGGCTAATCCAAACCTCCAAGCATGGTGAGCTAAAAAGGGGACATTACGCTAGAATCAGCCAAATAGGAAGAATATTTTCATAATAGAAATAACAACTGTATAGATTCTATAGAATGCATGGCACAATCAAGATAGAATAACTAATGGCTATATTTGTGGGCAACTTGAAAATGAGGATCATAATGGAAGATAAATATTTAATATCTAAAGTCGTATTGATGAATATAATATAAGTGTCAAGTATACTGCGCATAAAAAAGGGTTTGTTATTCTTTTCAGAGATCCTTCCCATGAGGCTGGTTATAATAAGCCAAAATGAGTGTCTTGCCCATAAAATAGATGACACATCAAATATATTGGTCTCTTATTTTGGGATAATAATCCTGATTGTATGTGAAATATATTGATATGCATATGTCGCCTATATCCATTACCCACATACCTATTTAATATTTGTTGATCTGAGCTCTACCAGAAGACTAGCAACAGATGTTTCAACTAGTCTTTGCTTTAATCTCCACTTGTGTATGATAATGATCAATAATAGATCAGTAAATTAGTATTAATTTATATAAAGTTAATGTTCGCTAAAGAATGTTGGGGAAGTATAGTGAAACTTATGGTTCTAAACCCCAACTGTTAGATGTTTTGTTTTTTGTTTCCCTTATTCTTTTGCAATGTATACAAGAGGGATATTGTTGTAATATTAGGTTAGGTGTGTTGTACACTTTGCAAGTCTTGTAAATATTTGAATGTTATAAAGTGTTGTAATTTTTGGCCATCTTTTACGAATACAATTTTTTTCAAATTATGTCAAACCTCAAGTCAAATCTTTATTTTTCATTGAAACAAATGATTATAAGTTAACTTTTTGAAGTGTAGGTCTGTATCATGTTATGTTGTTTGTCTTTGCATATTTTTAGATCAGCATATAGACTTTCAAACTATGCTCCACAGAGTTTCTGGGATGGGGACGTTTTAGGGGACGGGGACGTGTTTCCGGTACAGGTATGGCTCAGAGCCAATTTTTAGGGGACAGCTATTAAAAAAATAGGGGAATTTTTATATATATAGAAAGAATTCAAATATGCATATCATAACATTGATAAACCATTCACCATAGACATTTTAGAAGCTCAAAACAATGAATACATAGCAAATTAACAAAGTTCAAATACTTTCATTGTAAAAATATGGCATACATATAGCGAAAATGCCCAAAGGCTCCAAGTTTCATGCATAAAATGACATAAAGAGAAGTCCAACTAAAATACTAAGTAGTAAACATAGAAGTTCAACTCCATAATTAGATGTCCATAATAATCAAAATCAAAAATGTATCAGCAAATAATATATGTCAAATATATGACTGTCCTCTACAAATCTAAATCAAAATTAGAGTCATCCTTTGAGGCACTCGTAGCGGCAGGATGAGGGTCCTCATCCAATGGAACCCCAAGCAATCCTGGAGGCGTGTCATCCTCCTCAACCTACATAGCATCCTCGGGATTAACATCCCAACGTAATGCTAGAGTCTGACGATACTGAACACTTTGCCAATCCTGTAGCCGCAATGCAATGTGAATAGACACTAACTTCTCCGATTGTCTAGAGGAAAGGTTGTTCCTCTTGACTGATTGGATGAAGCTATATGTGGACCAATTCCTCTCTGCAGCAGAGGAACTTGCAACCTGTGAAAGAAGACGAATGGAAAGAACATTCAGCTTAGGTGCATCCCTACCATGCCACGTCCACCATCCAATAGGGTCCCTTTGAGCTAATATAGCTGTTATCATTTCAGTTTACACTAAATTGATAATTTGACAAGTGTTTGAATCTGATTTGTTGTTGTTCGTTTGAAGTATAAACTTGCAAAGGTTGCTGATTTTAATTGCATTCAGAAAAGAAAGTACATGTACAGCTACATAAACTTCAAAACAGCAAATTTAAGGTATATTCATTTCAGTTTTGAACGAAGCAATATTCAGATTTTGAGTTCAACAGTAAAAGGGAAATATATGCTTGCATTTCAGACATGAAAGTACAGCTTTAAATTTACCACACAAGCAGTGGTTACTTTAAAAAACATGAATAAAAAGTGATTTTCAAAAATGTACAAACGAGAAATTCATATGAAACCACACATCCCGTGGTTTTAGGATGATGCAAGCATGCATGTCAAAATCAGAAGTGCAAAGAAATACAGGAACTGTTTTCATTTTCATAAATGAAAAGAAAAATCAATGCAAGAGGGATAAGGGTTAGGCCCCCCCATTGCCTGATTTTGTTGTTGTGCTTCTGAATGCCGTTGTGTGTTGGAGGTAGTTGCATTTCTGGACTTGCATCCATGATTCACCTGCAGAAAGGAAGAAGGAAGAGAGGGGTCAGTTCGGATGAACTGAGCAATGGAGAAAACTAACTCTTACTCTATTGTGCTGATCTCTATTCATTTACAAAGATGCAAGACAGTAATACAGAAAGGCATATTCAGAATCAGCAAGGAAGGGGGAGGGTGTTTTAATTAATGTTGTTTGCTTCATGTTCAGGTGCAGGTACGAAGACTAAGTAGGTTGTCGAAGGGACATGCAGTAACTACGCGCATGAAACCTTTCAACTGAAATTGTGCAGAGGCGAAGAACTGAAGACAATGAGAAGGATGTGAAAGGGACAAACGTACGTTACATGTTTGAAACCTTTCATCCAGATCATGGACGGGCGAAGACATGAAGATCGGTGGACAAGAGGAGGCTGTCGAGGGGGCGTGCATGCATTACAAGCATGGGACCTTTCAGCCAAATCATGGAGTTACGATAATCAAGCTGTTGAAGGGACATGATTTACATCATGAAACCTTCCAGCCAACATATCGAGGTTACATTTTCATGCTGGAACAGAACAGGAAAAGGAAAAGAGAATAAGGTTTACGACTGGAATACTACTTAGGGGAGTCACGAGCCCGTGCTCGAACCCCGTAAGTAATGACTCGAGATGCTGAGAACAGTAGAGAAGGCTGCAAAAAAAAGATTTAAAGTTCAGGGACTGAAATCAGAGCATGGCATTGGAGGAACAAAATTTCATACCAATGGTGAGTTCAGTATGCATTATATATTTCAAGATTAAATGGTGTTTTTGTACTATTTCAGTCTGGTTTGATTTTGCAAGAATGATACATCATCGCAATACATATACAAGTGTGTTCATCAATCCGTATCAAACAAATGTTATGATTTCAAATGATACATGCTGCTGTTCTGAAAAGTAAGAAGAAAGAAATCAGAGTTACATATCAATTGAGTTGATACAGTGCATAAAAGATATGACAGCAAAGACAAAATCAGTTTTGCAAAGAAATAAGAAGTAATATGCTACAGGAACCCAATCATTTGCAACAGAAAGATATTTGCAGAGGCTGCATATACACTCAATTCAATAACTATTCAATAGCCCAGCGAAAGAAAGATTCATAACAGATACCCAAATAAAGTAGAGCATTTCATGTTACAGCTTGAGATTCAACTTGCAATCAATGTGGAGTTTCTTAAAGTGTATGAGGGGCCTTTTTGGTATGCAAGCAGAGCTACAATTCAAGTTCTCTTATTTGGAATCATAGCTATTAAGATCAAAAGAAAGGCTCTATATGCACAGTGTTTGTGAGATTGTACATGCTAGATGGGGTTGTGCTGCACACATTGTCTTCCTTGCATTTTGTTTTTTGACAAACATCATTATGACAGCAATGCTACTGCTGGGTGGTTCTGCTGTTGTAAATGCTCTGATTAGTGTAAACATATATGCTGCTAGCTTCCTGATTCCACTTGGTGTTGTTATTTACACAATTGCAGGCAGACTGAAAACTACTTTCTTAGCTAGCTATATACACTCAGTTATCGTTCACATTGTTTTGGGGATATTTGTACATTTAGTGTATACATCAAGTACTGAGCTCGGGAGTTCAAGGATTGTGTGTGTAAAAATAAGAAAAAAGAAATTTCTTATTGTTGCAAGCAAAACAAGAAAACTGCATAGGACCATTGTCACACGAAGGGTAGGCATGGGGTCCTGTAAGTGGAAATAATGGAGGTTCCTACCTCACCATGTTGAGTTCTGGGGACCTTGTTTTGGCATCATAAATATTGTCGGCAACTTTGATACCGTCTTTGTGGACATACAAATGACATTGTTACCATTTAAGCAATGAAGGAAATCTTATAAATTTGGGGAACCATATATCTGCTGCCGCCCAACTGTATCTGTCCAGCATTTGTGCAAATTACTTGCTCTTAAACTTTCTGTATCAGCTGGAGATTTTGAAATTGTTATAGAAAAGGAAGGAAATCTAACTAAATGGGATTAGAAACTAAATTACCACGTTGAGCAGAACAGGGAGGTTTGTTAGTTCAGAAGATTTTCATGATGAATTCAGAAAATGAACAAATACTATGCAGAGCCAGCAGAATGCACGTTTCCAGCATTTAAAATTTCCACGTTTTTATCCAAGCAGAGGCCACGTTTTTGCATCAAAATGCACGTTTCTGCATCAAAATGCACGTTTCGGCAGAGTAAGAGGGTTTCCAGCATAGTAAAAGGGTTTCGACCCTATGGTTTTTGTCATAATATACAGCAAAAGATGAATCAATACTACTCATTTAAAAGCCAAAAATGATGCCATACAACTATTGTAAAGAAATATGAAACCACGTTTTCAATATCATTTTCAGACAGCTAACAGAGAATTAAAGAAGATAAATACTTATCTCTGTAACGTTCCAACAGAAGCAAACATTGTGTAAAAGGATGGCGGCAGCAACACAAAGTCCAAGTTTCATAGCAGAATTCGAGTTTTGAAAAATTAGAGCTTCAGAATGGTAACTTCACACAGACTTCCATGACGGCATAGCAAATACACAGACTCTCATGGCGGCATAACAGATGCAGAGAAGACACAGACTTCCTTCAAATTTTTTGCAGAAGCGGCAGCTTAAAACCCTAAAGACTTATTCATAAGATGCAAAAAAATGCCTAAGTCTTCGAACACAAATGATAAGATAAACGCCTTTGCTATTTTGAACAAACTTTTGGAGTCCGCAAGGAGAGTGCAGAGCACGGACACTTCTTAACATGCCACGACAGCCCAGTCACATGGCTTCGTGTTTAAAGGAGCAGAGATGTGTAGCGGGTCTAGTCGACCTTTGAAGTTTCTAACACTTAAGTTATGTTTTTGTTTGTTATTTATTAAGTTTAGATTTGATTTATGTTTTCTTATTTAGAATTTCATCTTTTATCACATATGTCATAGTTTAATATAATATTATCAAATTAAAATAGATAACTTCATTATCTATTTTCATTTAATAACATTATATTATGATATATATGATAAAAGATAAAGTTCTAAACTATGGCAAATATATTTAATATTTAATATATATTTTTATTTATATTTAATAGATTAAAATAGAATTTTTTATCTAATTCTATTTTTTATGTTAAGTATGAATATATTTATTTATTAAATATTAAATATAAGAGTTATAGTTTAGGGAAATATAAATTTAATCTTTTACAAGATATTTTGACAAGTAAATATATGGCTAAAGTGGACTTCAAGATAATCATCTTGATCAAAAGATGGGTCTTTCAGTTCTGCTCAGATTGGAGGCAGATAAGGGGAAGTTTCAGTCACTTTAGAGTTCCTGTTTGAGTCCAGAATCAGATAGCATCAGTTGAGAGGTGTTCTTGAGTAGTTAACTCCTTGTTTCTAGCAGTTAGGCCCATGTTTTGATGGAGTTTCAGTCCATATCCGACCTCTCACATATTGGCATATTTTTGGGAGTTATGGAGCAGTTTGAGATGATCTTAAGTGACAGTTCAGTTGGGCATCACTTAAGGCAATTATTGGGGCACTTACACTTCAGTTTATTACACTTTGAGGCCTCTTTTTGAGGAGTTTTTCCATGCATTCGACCCATTGAGATCTGATGGCTATATCTTGTATTTTCACATCATTATTCAGGGCTCCTTCTTTTTGACCTCTTTTTGCACATTGCAGCAAGAGGCATTATTGTAAGGAAGCATTTTTGTAGCAGATCCATTGAGTTATACAGAGTTTTGATACCTTCTCGGCTATTTTTCTGTGTTATGTTTGATTGTGAGTATCGATTCCATCATTGTGTTTATGACCTTTGTGGATTTGTTTTCCTTCAAATCTTAATGCAAAAAGTGATGTCTCATAGCGCAGATTTGTGATTGTGTTTACCTTGTTGTCAAGTTATTAAGTTGTGGAAACGCTCTAGTTTTCCTCTTTGTTGTTGATAACAAAAAACCTGTCATAGAGTTATTTTTGCAGAGTTCGTCTAGCTGAATATTGTGTTTCAAATCATCTGTGTTAGTCTCCTAGGTTTTGTTACAGCATTGATTTTGGTGAATCACCTCAGTA
>MU225605.1:379915-396456 GCA_018584345.1 Thuja plicata | reverse complement strand
TGAAGCATACTTGTGGATTCAAGGATTCGAATCTGCCACAAGGACCTTTTCAAGCAAGGTGAATTTATGCATTTACTTTGTCCATTTCTGCAATTTCAATTACATATATTTGAGGTTAATTCCAAAATCATGGTTTGACCAAGGTAAACCCCTCCCCCACAACAAAAAATCCCTTTTTTCTTGTAGGTACAGGTACAGAATAGTTGATTTGAGACCATATCTAGATACCCTTTTCGGCTTTCTTTCGGACAACGCGAACAGAATTTATGTCAGACCTGTGTAGGCCAGGGTCGACATTATTGGGTCAGGGTTGACATTTGTGGGTCAAGGTCAACCTTTTTCATAAGACGACATCAGAACAGAAAAATATTTCTGGGTTTTGTTCGTCTCTATGTTTCAGTTCGAGATCAACTATCAAATTTTCTAGAAATAGTCTACAGACCTTAGAAAACAACATTCTTTGATCTGCAATATTTCTAGGTTAGTGCATTTCTCTTATCTCTTCAATTATTGTCTTATATCATTTCTATACATATAATTAACAGAATTTAAGGTATCTCTCTTTTTATTCTCCTTTCCAAATAGTTGATTCATTTGTGTATTAACCCTTCTTTTGGGTTGATCAACTTGGATCTCCCATTTGTGCATTTGGGAATAAAAGAGGAACATCTTATCTTCTCCCTAATCATAATTGCAATACACAATCAATTAAATTCAAGTAAATATGAATTAGGGTTAAGGGAATCAATATACTCTAAGCAAATCAAACCACAATTAACAAATAATCTCCTAAACCCCATTTCATCCTTTACAGGAGGCTAGGTTGAATGTTTAGGCAAAAGACTTCAGAATTTCTCTAGTTAATACTTTTCCCCCAAGCATTACTGTAATAATCCAATGTATTATATTAACCTTATTATTATATAAAATATTATTAAAATATAATATAACTAGGTTTATGATTAGTGTTGGAAAAATAAATAATATTCAAGTAAGTAATTAGAGTTAGGGTTAGGGTTAAGATTGGAAATAGGTTACATTAAGGTTTATTGATTATAAATATATTTAGGTTTATTATTAGGGTTAGGATTAGGATTGGAAGCAAAAAGAGATTCAATTTAGGGTTACAATTAAGGCAAGGTTTAGTGTTAGGTTTTGGTTTATGGGTGGAGATAGAATAATGATTATGAACTTAGAAGTAGGGTTAGGTTTATGTTTGGAGAAAGAATCATGATTGTGATTATCACTAGGGTTACACATAGAGATAGAATTATCATTATGGCATTAATGAATTAGGGTTAGGGTGAAGGTTAGATTTACGATTAAGGTTAGATATAGAATTAGGGTTAAAATTAATGGTTAAATATAGAATAACAATTAATGCTACAATTAGGGTTATGATTAGAGATAGATATTTACATTTAAGAAATTATATGGAGTATTTTTAGTGTTAAATTTAAGGTTAGAAATATAAATAGATTTAGAATTAGGTTTAGAGAAGGTATTAGGGTTAGAATTAGAGTAATGGGATTTGGTAGGGTTACACTTACCCGTGTACTTAGAGATTGGATTAGGATTAGGATTAGTTTATGATTATAAATATATTAAGGTTTATTATTAGGGTTAGGATTAGTATTGGAAGCAAAAAAGAGACTCAAGATAGGGTTGGAATTAAGGCAAGGTTTAGTGTTAGGTTATGGTTTATGGGTGGAGATAGAATAATGATTATGAACTTAGAAGTAGGGTTAGGTTTATGGTTGGAGATATAATCATGATTGTGGTTATCACTAGGGTTACACATAGAGATAGAATTCACATTATGATATTAATGAATTAGGGTTAGGGTGAAGTTTAGATTTACGGTTAAGGTTAGATATAGAATTAGGGTTAAAATTTATGGTTAAAGATAAAATAACAACAAGGCTACAATTAGGGTTATGATTAGAGATAGAATTACACTTAAGACATTATGTGGATTAGTTTTAGTGTTATATTTAAGGATAGAAGTATAATTTGATTTATAATTAGGATTAGGGAAGGTATTAGGGTTAGAATTAGAGTAATGGGATTTGGTAGGGTTACACTTACCCTTTTACTTAGAGATATAATTAAAGACATTAGAGAAATTACGGTTAGCTATAGAGTAAGGGTTAGTGTTAGAGATATAACCAGGTTTAGTGTTAGGATTATAATTATAGTAATGATTAAGGATTAGATATAGTAATTGGGTCAAGCTTAGGATTATGATCAACATTGGGTTATTGTAAGCCTAACCAACTCCAAGATTATAATGCTAGTCCTAAACCTAACCTAACCTTAGCCCTAACCCTAATGTTATTTAAAGAATACCTTTAATAAAATAAAAAACCTAAAAACCATAATTTTAAAAATTAATTGAATCGTAACCCCATTTGAATTACAATCCTAGCCTCAATTATACCCTACCCATAATTGAATCATAACCCTTACTATAGTATAACATTAACAAAATAGTAACATTAAGCCTAACCCTAATACTAGTTATAATTAAAACTTCATTGGACCCAATCCCTAGCACTAATATTTATCATAAAATGATAACCCTAATTGAATCCTAAATATAATTGTAAGTGAATAATAACCCTAATCAAAATCAAATCCTAACATGAATACAAACCCTTTTAAACTTAAAAATAACCCTGATTGAACCCTAATTCTAACTATAACCATAAGTTTAATATTAAGCATGACCCTAATTAAATAGAAATTATAACCTCAATCCTAAATTAACCCTTAGTTTTATTAAATTATAACCCTAACCTATCTAAACTCTAACCATAACCATAATTAAACTCTAAACCTAAGCTTATCAATTGTGAACCTTGACCTTAACCCAAATTAAACCATAAGCCTACCCCAAAACTAATTATACCCCAACTCTAAGGCTAATTATAATTTTAACCCTATTTGTAACTCAAATGATAGCCCTAAATTTGGCTCTAATTGAATTATAATCCTAACCCTTACCCTAAATATTATGAACGACCCATAATGCTAATAACCATAATTTAACCTACCCTTCACATTTATTTTGTAACCCTTCTAAAAGTATAATCCAAATAATTTTTGACTATTTTTTTTATGTCTCTCTTGAATGGTAGTTTTTTTAATAAAACAAGCAAGTGAATGGACACTTGTGTTTGAAATGCAAATTTATAAATATTAAGTAAAAAGAACTCAAAAATTCTAATAAGAAAACAACACAGGACTAAAGGAACTCCACCACACATCTATCATAAACTCCGCATCACTATTCATTGAGGATTTCAAACAAGGATATAGACTCGAACTCAAAATCTTTTCCTACATAAGAATACTTGACAAGTATGTGAGGAAAGGGAGATGTTTTTCCCACATTACCAAAAGGGACCCCACATTAACCTCACCACTATAATAATCTATAAATAGAACCAGGTGATATTGTACACGTCTCCATTTCTTATCACTTCTCAATTATGTAATGAATGGGAGAGAATGAGTTAAAAATACATTGCCATTCCTATTAGAATTCAAAGAATTAAATCACCAAGATCCATTGTATGCAAAATACATGTCACAAAAGAAAATAATGGAGACACAACTCATAATGATCTGAAAGATGAAATATTCATTCAGAGAGAGAATAGAGGGATTACAAAAGAATTAATAATTACAAAGAGATAAATCCTTATAAAGGAGATCAAACATCAGAAGGTGGAGAAACCTAGGTTGCATGATAATAATTAATAATACAATTAATTATTATATGCCTAAATTTTAGCTTAAGTGAACTAGAGATAAAAAGTGATTTAATAATTAAATCAATAATGATTTAATTAATAAGTGAAAATACATTTATACTGTAACATCCCCCTTAAGATAAACTTAGGGAGAAGCTAAAAACTTAGAAACAACTACTGAAAGCAGGAAATGGGTCTTGACAATAAGGCCTGATCAGGTACCCAAGTAAAAAAAATATTTGTAAAGAGGAGAAAAGGAGAAAAAGCAGTGGGAAAAACCCCTCTCCGAAAAGAGATGAAGCATATTGAAGGACTGAAGAAGCCTCCAAACTAAAGAATGTCCAAGAAAATAGGAACAAAGATCTAGTAGAGGAGACTGATTTGCATGAGTGCCCTAAAATGACACTGCTTGAATCAGGATGGAAAACAAGGAAAACATCAAAACTCAAAGATACAGATGGAAAAAATACCAAATTCTGAAGAGCTGATCAAAAGAAGAGCATGTAGAACACAACTGAAGCATGAAGCTGCAAACATTGCCAAAGAATAACTGCTAGAAACTCCACTGAAATAAAATTTGATCAGGTAGAGAAGACTATAATATGTATGAGTGCCTTAAAATGACACTGCTAGAATACATATTATAGTCTTCTCTACCTGATCAAATTCTATTTTAAGGCACTCATATGTAATATGATCATAAAATATTGTAAGAACATATGTAATAGCTAAAAATGAGTCATCCCATGCAAGGAAAACCATCCTAGGACCTGAAACATCCAAGATATCCACCAGAATGCCAAATAGAAAAAATTGAATAAAATATGCATGGAGCAGATTCTGGTGACGAGACCCATACAAGAAGAAGGATAACATAAGCACCTTTTCGATGACATGCAGAAGTCAAAAAATGGAGTCCAGAGGATAGAGATATGGTGACTGGGGTGCAAAATGCAACCCTACTTTGAATGGAAAAAAAACCCTACAAGACAGAAAAATCAGAAAACCAAACCTTGAAAATTAGATCGGACTCGGAACCAACTATCCGACGATATCTTGTTTTGCCAAAAATGCCTCCGTTTTCTCAAGATACGAGCAAAAAAATGAAGAGGGCTCTAAAAAAAGAAGAAATCCAAGTGATCTTAGCTAAATCTAGCGGAGCTCCACTAAATCTGGCGGTGCCGCTAAATCTGGCGGGACTGCTAAAATTTTGGCCAAAATTGAGGGAGGTAAAAAGGATTATTTTTTTTGCCAGTACGGTGGAATGAATTTTGAGGCAGCACAGAAGCTGAGGTGGCATGAAAACCAAGGCATTTTTTTCCTTGAAAAGTGTGCCAAGGTCGTGCATACAAAAAAGAGGGCCCAAATTTCAACTGTGTCCAAATTGGATGTGCCTAATATGAAAATAGGGTTTTTGGGGCATTTTGATTGCAATTGTGAGGTCAGCTTGTGACCAAAGTGCTCCAAAATATAGCTCCCCTCTAGATCCACACAAAAACCTCTAAAAACTTGAAACCCTCAGCACTCCAAAAAACTTCAAAAAACTCAAGAACGAGCTGCAACGACAAGGCTGTGATACCATGTTAGAATTCAAAGAATTCAATCACCAAGATCCATTGTATGCAAAATACCTGTCACAAAAGAAAAGAATGGAGACACAATTCATAATGATCTAAAAGATGAAATATTCATTCAGAGAGAGAATAGAGGGAATTACAAAAGAATAAATAATTACAAAGAGATCAATCCTTATAAAGGAGATCGAACACTAGAAGGTGGAGAAACCTAGGTTGCATGATAGTAATTAATAATAGAATTAATTATTATATGCCTAAAGTTTAGCTTAAGTGAACTAGAGATAAGAAATGACTTAATAATTAAATCAATAATTATTTAATTAATAAGTGAAAATACCTTTTTACTCTAAGAATTCCTTCTCTTAGACATATCAGAAGAGCACCTTCCTTCCATAATCATTGGATTATATTTTTATATATCTCCCATTTCTATTTGATTTGCAACTAAATTTCTAATTTTAATTGGCCATACGAGTGTGAGAGATAAAGAATGGGTGAAGGAGGAGACTCTTATCCAATCATGTCAAAATAAGAAGAATATTTTTGGTAAAGATGTTGAGAGCTATTGTTTTGAGTATAAGTTTAGTGTTTGTGACTATCTTCTATAGTGTCATCATCAAATTGGTAAGGTGTTGAGTACATGCCACCATATTCTAACTATAATGAATGGTTTATAAGGAACAACACTTACTAAAGGTTTTATAATTGAGGTAGCAAGCTAGGTTGGCTTAACTTTGAAGAAAAATTGATGGTTAAGTGTGCTTGAGTAGGATTAGTATTGGGATGGGTGAACTCTCAAGAAGGCCCAACGCCTCACCTCTATGAGCATCACCTAGATGCAACGAGTGTTAAGTGTTCCATTAACTCTTATGAGAGATAAGTTCTTGTGAACCACTACTCATGAGACATGGGTCACTAAGTTTGACTCAAAATCTATACAATTGCAATATCATAATTTGAGTTTTTGTGGAAATTATCTCCTACTTATCAATTGATTAGCTAAAAGGGATCTATAATGAATGGTTTGTAGGAAAAAACACTTGTTAAATGTTTTTGAAATGGGGTAGCAAGTTATGTGGTCTCACCTTTGGAGGAAACTGCATGGTTAAGCACACTTGAGTGGGAGTAGTAATGAGATGGGTGACTTTGAGGAAGGCCCAATGCTTCACCTATGTGAGCATCACCTAGATGCAATGTGTGCTAATTCTTGAACCATTCATTCTCATGAGAGATGAGTTCTTGTGAACCACTACTTATGACACATGGGTCAATGAGTGACTTGTAAACTACACCGTTGAATCTTGATAGTAATATCACTACTCGTAGATGTTAATCAATAATATTTCTTATTAATATATTTATATCTTAAAATTATTATTTGTCAAATCTATAATTTTAATATTATCTAATATTTATTATTTATAAATAAATATTAGTTATATATTTCATGACACATTATTTATATTTAGTCAAATATAAATTTAATAATTTAATTATTTTAGTAAAGGAAAATGTTGTTTAATATGATTTATTTTAAAAATATATATAAAAGGTTAGAATTTATGAGAGAATTGACATTAAAATTAAATTAATTAAATATGATGTATAGTTTAAAATTCAATGGTACAAATATATTACAGGATATATTGATGATTATTATTTAAAATGTTGGAGGCATAGGGCTTGATTTTATAAATGTCTTAAAATATGTAAATTATATTTATATTTTCTCAACTAGAAGTGTATGCAAGTACCAATACAAAAGAAGTTACAAGAATCAAGATCCCAAAGAAATTTTGGATGAGTTATTCCTGGGAAAATATTAGTGGCATAGTTACATGTTGAGCAAGATAATTCAAGATTACCTATTGTTTCAACTTTCATGCCTTGGATGTTTTTTGTTACCAAAATTTTCCTACATGGTCATTTTGGTAGAGCCATTATGAATTTAGGCTTTAAGGTACATTCAATTTTCAAATCAGCTCTCATGTCCAATTACAAATAGTATTACTAATTTTATAATGAATGTCACAGTTTATGAAGAAAAGAAAAAGTAACAGTTTGTGCATTCATGAGATTCTTTTCTGAAAATATATTGTTTATTTATCAAAATACTGAGATTGTACTCCACACAAGTCATGAAGATAGATAAAATAATTCATTGATTTTTCAATTTTGAAAATCAAAATGAATATATGTACAAGTGGAAAACATAGAAAAGAAACAAAGGCCAATCATTGCCTGAATGACTTGTGGAGATGGAGGAGTTGGTGTTGACTGATCTTGTCTTCGTTCTGTTGGATCCATGCTCCTCATTATCCTGGACCTGAAAAGAAAGAAAAGAAAGGTTAGAACATTAAGGCCCGTTTGTTTCATTGAATTGACCAGGAATTGGCATTTCTGAATTCTGGAATTGTTCAATTTAGTGATTGTTTCCAAAATAAAAAATTGGAATAGGTTTATGTGAATTCTAATTTTGGGTCATTTTGAGCATTCCACAATTCCACCTCAGACCTTGGAATTGGAATTGAAAAGTGGAATTGGAATGAGAGTATTATTTTGGGAAGGAAAATCCATTCCCATTTTTGTGTCAATAATGTATATTATATTGCTATAAGGATGTATACATATCTACATGTGTGTGTGTGTGTGTGTGTGTATATATATATATATATATGTACGTGTGTGTATATATATACATATGTATATATATAATATATATACATGTATGTATATATACATATGAGTGTATATACATATATGTATATATATACACATATATATATACACACATGTGTGTATGTGTATATATATACACATGTGTGTATATACACACACATGTGTGTGTCTATATGTGTATATATATACACATGTCTGTGTGTATACACACATATGTGTGTATATATGTGTATATATGTATATATACACATGTTTATGTGTATGTGTATATATACACATGTGTGTATATATATATGTGTGTGTGTGTATATACACACACACACATATGTGTGTGTGTATATACACACACACACATATGTGTGTGTGTGTGCAAAAAAAATTCCAATTCCAATCCCAGTTTTGTGGAACCAAACGCAGAATCTGCATCTTTTCACCATCTTCTAGGTGAACCAAACAGGACAAGCCCATATCTAGAATTCATTTTCAGAATAGCAGAATTCCATAATTCAGTTGAATTCTAGAATTGGTTATTCTAGCATGCACGAATTCCACAAAACAAACAGGTAAGTTCTAAGCAATGACTGGGCTACATTTCATTTCTTTGCCCATGTAATCATGTCTAATTGCCAAATTGAAAATACATGAAAATCAGTTTTAGATCAATGGGTAATCATAATCAATCAACATGACAATAGCAACATGTGCCAATGAACAATCATGATACAATATCCTACAGTCATAGGACAGTAGTTGTGCTAAGAGAAGTACCAGAACAACAACGAATGTGCAGATCTGAAGTTAAAGAGTAGATAACAATCATGTAGCTCAACAACATAAGTATGTGGCAGTTCTAGTGACATAAAGCAATGATGAATGTACAATATGTCGATATAAGTTTTAGGACTATCAATGTGTGACACAGTGAGTAGTGTGACTACTAGCTTCTTACAGTAAATATTAAAATAGGGCAAGTATTTCAGAGGATATCTTGCTAATCACAGGTAAAGAACATCAATGATGTTGCTAGGACATCAAAAGTGCATAACATGGATGTATTATGTGTTGTCCAAGAAAAACCACAGAAGGTGTGCCTATATCAGATAGATGTATCACAAGACAAGAAGTGTAGTCAATACTGCGAAACCAAATGTTGCAATGAATATATCCACATTTTTTTTCTATCATAGGTTACATTGTAGAGTAGAATTATTTAAGACAATCAGTACCTTTTCTTATAGTCAAGGAAAGAAAATGTTAGATATCCATAACAAGAAGTAGAGACTTGAGGATTGCAGAGTACACATGTAAAATTTTAGAGGTGTCATGATCAAACAGTGATCAAAATGAAGCAGTTAACTATCATTCCAAGTTGCATAACAAATCAGCTATAGGAGATTACAATAAAACCGCTCCTAGATCCAAAGTTATGTCACAAATATCATTGGAAAGTAATTTATTTACTGAAAATAATAGCTAAGGAGATGGGTAATGATCAAAGAAATTTGATCATTTGCAGACATAGATATGTCTGAATTGTGCCAAAAAGCAGTAGCACAATAGTTTTGCATACCATAAAATGGTTATGTTTATTGCTTGGAATCTCATATCAAATACATGTACCAAGAAATGGCAATAATGACAGTGAATAAACAAATATTAAAATGAAACCATAATATCTCAATACCCAAAATGCATAGAGGCGGTAACAAAATAATAGAGATGTCGAATATGGAGCCACAACAAGTTCGGTAAAAGAAAACTCTTCATTACATACAATTCTCTGAAATTAGCTTGACAACAGAAGGATGAAAATAATTACCAGAAGACATGATTAACCCCCTAATGGAACTTTATTTCAGTTTGTGATAACAAAAAAACATTAGAGACAACCCCCAAATTAATAAAAAAAATTCATTCTAAAATAGGTTTGATTTGCAATACCTGCAAGGAAAAATGGCACTCCTTAGCTCTTGTGTGCTCTGATACCATGTAGAATTTTCACAGACCTTGATAGAAGGAAAATAAACAATGGTTGCAGATAAAACAAAGTAAGAATAAAACATTTTTTTAATGAAAAATCAAAACCAATAATTCTATTGATAGAAAAAGAAGGAAGCCAGAATTACAATATATAGATCATCACCCTATGGAAAACTGCCAATTACTAGTGTAGGAGCACCTAGGGTATAGGATATATGTCCTAAAAATTTTGGCTTGTACTAACCCTAGCCAGGTTAGAGAAGGAATAAGGAGTCCAAGAGAGTCTAGGTAGTGTGTTGAAATCTTTAGGGTAGGTGGATTAGTCTTGTTGAGTTTTGTGTGCACCAGAATGTACCTAGTTGACTGATTAGTCTTGATAGGTGTAAGAGAGTCAAAAAGTTTGAAAATACTCTAAAATGTTTAAAAGAGTGTTACATTGGAGTTTAGCATGGTTCTAGGAGTATTTCTATACCAACCAAATTTATTGAAGGGTTTTAGGAGTCAAGGAACTAAAAAATGCAAAAATGTCAAAAAGTTGTCATGACAACTTTTGCAACTTTGTAAATTTGCTTGACAACTTTTTTTCCTAATCAGTTAAAAGTTGGGAGTTAGGTCTCAAAACCAACTCAAGTACCTAAACACATGGGAGGAATCTTTATATACCTCCTGGAGCTCGAATCCGAAGATTGGAAGCACCGGTGTATGGACTGGAAGTTTATAATCAAATGTATCTTCATGACAGTCATTATTTTTGTTTGTTAATGGATTGAATCTTGTTGTTTGTTAGTTTTTTTGAGGAGTGTAGACCCTCTTCAACATCTTTGTAAAATTATTTGTTATTATTTTTAATTTTTGATAGGTTAGAAGCATTTTCTTTGTTTAAGCTAGTTCACTGGCTTGTAAATAGGACTTTGGATTGTAATGGCTCCTCCATAAAATCCCACCATGGAATCATTATGGTCTATTAGGACATGTAAGTAGAGCCTATGTACAGTGTACATACACAAGAAGGAGGCCTAAAAATGTTGTTAGCTATTTTTAAGACCTTGACCTAAGCGGGCCCTGTCAATGTCCAGCTAGGAGCAAGGTGGACAAAAAGAGAGTTTGAATGTAGGGGTGGATTGAAGTATTGAATCCAAGCATATAGAGAGGTATTTTAGACCCTGAGAGAATCCTATCCAAGAGGAGAAGTCTTGATCAATCCATTGAGAGCCATTTTGAAGCCATGAACCAAGAGTACCTAGGAAATGTGTGCTAAAATGTTGACACAATTCTATGGGTCATTCCTTCCAAGGTTGGTCAAGAATGAGGCCTCAAATATCAACTCATAACTCTCTAGTCATGGAGTGCAAAGGTTTGTGATGGAGGCCCTCAGATTGACCTAGTTGTCCATGTTCAGGCTTAGAATTGTCACCCTAAATTAGGCATTAAGGCTTCATGGCAATTCTATCTGACAATGGAAACTTCCTCTAGCTGTGGGTGAACTATGGATGAGGAAGAATCTCCAGATTCTAGGCCAGTTCCTATCTAATATGGAATATTACCTCCTGATTGAAAATTTAACTGAGAAAAAGGGATGAAAGATTTAAAATTGAACTTGCATAAAAACTAGAAAAAGGTGATACACCAAGGAGATTCAGATTCTTTTGAAGCTTCAAACTGACATTCACTTATCATACCCTGATGGATCTCTGCACTATCATTCACTGCTCAATACATAGGTTAATTGGAAGGTGACAACTAGGGTTTGACCACAAGTAGTACTTTTACCATTAACAAAATGCACATTCTGCAAAAGGCTTATATTCTGTAATACAGAATAGAAATCAATACAATTCACTAAACCATATTCCAAAGGTATTACTCTTATATGCAGAAAATTAAAAAGGAACTTGAACAGATGATCACAATAAGATGTATGTAAAAGTGGGTCACTATACTCTTCTCAAAATTTGTATATAAGTTACATGTATGAATTCCCGAGCAATGGCAAGGAATAATGAAATCCTCTTGCACACCACCGAAATTACAAGCATGAACTTGAACTGGAATACAAATAAAAATGAATTAACGGCTATAGGAATTAGAAATTCACTAAAGCTCCTTTCTCCACCAATTTGACTCCCCTAAATAGCCAACATGGCTTATTTCAAATAGTCTTCCCTCCAAAAAGAAAGCCCTCCAAAACCTCTCCACAACTATAGGTTTTACTAAATTACCCTAAGACATAAACCTTAAGTTTTTAGACCCCCAAAACTATACCAATTACCCATGTATCAACTACATCCCATTCGAATACATGAAATTTTTAGCAATGTTCTATCACCCTATTCAAAACCCGACTACCTAACATCAAAGGTTTAGAAACCTTTATCAACTCGGCATCAACCCATCTCTGACTTGGCTGATAACATACCACTGTAGTTGATGTTGTTGTGGTTAGGTAAATGGCATGGTTTTTTTTTTATTTGATCACCGCCAGTTGGAATAGACAGTTTTATCCCGTCGTAGCACAAAAAGGTACCAATGTGGCAATGTCGATGCATTTGAACTATAATTGCATTTACTCCATCTGACAATGAATTCAAAATGAAAGTAAAATACAATGTAATCCTTTTATCAGTTTCATTTGCATTTTTAGGGTTTTGTGTTTTTCTCTGTGTCACCGCCATGTTGAAAGTGGAAACCATGAAACTCTGCTATGATTCCACCTTAGTTTTGTAGAGAAACTTTGATTTTAATGAGTCTTTATGAGGAAAATGTTATTTACATATTCAATGTAACATATGGCATCTCTATTGTCGCCTTCCTCTTTAGTAAAGGCCACGGCTTTTGATCTTCATTTGCTTAGAACTTGGGTTCCATCTGTAAGTTTTCTTGTACTTTCTTTAATGTTGGGATGTTTCGATGACATAGTATCTTGGGTCTTCCCTTTTTGCTTGATTTTGGGTTTCATCTGTGAGTTATCTTCAGTCTGCTTGAAAGCTAGGAACACTTTGATGAAGTGCTTTTGAAAGCCATTTACAAATGGCACTACAGATTTAATTGTAGCTCAGGTTCTGTATTAATGTCTTACCACCATTTTGGGTTTTAAACTAGATTCAGGATGCAACACCACTGCAATCTTGGAGTGGTCTTCAATTGTGATTGAGATGTTGACCCATGAACCTCGGTTTTGAACTGGGGACATCTCAGTCATAGTTTCAGACTTATCCCCAGTCTGTTGTGTGACATGTAACTGAGAAAGAAAACACCGCAGCCTCCTCTGTATGTCTTTTCACTTCCTTCTTCAGACACGCGGGCAACAGACCAATTTATGAATGTTTTACTTGTGACCACCATGCATGTTTTCTGGAAACTGTGACTCTCTTCAGCATTTTAAAAAAATGTAGCTTATGACTGAAAGATGGAGTGTATACATTTAGTTTTAGCTTTATGACATCTTTCAGTCATAAGCTTCACATTTTTTGGTGCGAGTTTCTACGGTCATAAATGGGAACATGAAGACATACCCCATTCTACACATACAGATAAGTTGCCTCCATCTGTTGTTTATTTCTCTTCTTATTGCATAAATATGATCTTCATTATGTTTAATGTGTGTTGGTGCTCTCTGTATGATGTCGACTGTGTAGCTTTGAATCTTCATACAACTCTTGAACTTTCATTTTCTTTCTATCGAGCCCATGAACCTCAACTCTGCTCAATGTTGAACCTCACTATCATTCTTACATGCTTTTACTTGCATCACTTTAGAATAACCACACAGCCCTACACTTGAATTTGTTAGTTTGATGCTTGTTTCCATTTTGAAGTGAACCACGGGGTTTGTGTTTGTCTGAATGTTTTGATAAAAACATTACTCTTGCTTCCTTCAAATACAAGTAATTAGTAAGCACAATATATGCTTCTCTGTTTAATGACATTCCATTGTTTGAAAAAGAAACACAGATAAGATATTTAATTGCAACATTATGTTGAAAAAAACTATAAGTTTACAGTCTTGATGACAATACCGAGTATCTCTGTTAGCATTTAAACACAAATATGTTGAATATGTTGTTGTTCTTTAATGTAAAAATACACTATTTTTTCTCTTGAAGTACACCTAGGAAAGAACAAACCCATGGGGTTTGAGCATGGGCTCATGACTCCCATGGATTTTACTTCAAAACAGTAAACCCATTTTGCATATACAATTCTTATTACATGCCCTGTCCTGTTATCAAGAATGTTCATCATTTCAAAACTTCTATATGAGATGTAAACTTTACAAAAAGAAAACTGTCTCAACAGTTGGTCTAAAACACATTATGTGTTGCAATATTTCAGCATGATCAAGCATAGTCTTTTTTTTTAATGAATCTTCTGGATATCTTGTAATATTTTTCCATTATGTTTGTGTTATCATTTTAGTTCACACTAAATTGATAAACTGATAAGTGTTTTTTGCTTAAATCTGAATTTTAGAATTGTTGTTTCAAAATTGCAGAATGGTAAAGAATTTAGAGAAAGAAAGTACATGTTCAACATTACAATTAAAAAAAAAAAAAAAATCAAAACATCACAGTAAGGTACACTTATTTCAGATTATTATTTTTTTGAACAAGTACAGATTTTTTTTGAGCTTAACAGAGAATGAAAGTAATTGTTTGCATTTCAGAAAAAGGAAAGTACAATTTTAAGTTTGCCGCAGTGGTTGCTCTTAAAATGAATAAGAGAAGTGCATTTCAAACATATAAAATGATAAAGCACACACCCCTTGGTTGTAAGTTTTAATGCAAGCATGCATTTTCAATTTTATGAATTGAATAAAGAAAATCAAATGCAAAAATAAAGAATAGTTACATTCTGGAATTGCAAATAAGGAGAGAAGGAGACAGGTTAAGCCTCATTGCCTGGTTGTTTGTTGAAGTTTGAGCGTTGTTGTATTTATGGTTTTGTACCTCTAGGCATTTCAGGTATCCTGTATATCCTACAAAAGAGGAACCGGCCTAGAATCCGGAGATTCATTCTCAACCCCTTCGACAGGAACGTTTCCATGTTTCAGCAGGATAGCTAGATTCCATATCAAGCTATTGGCGCAATCCTAATTGACAACAATTTTTGGCATGCCTGGTGGGACATGAAATGCTCCACAGTTCCTTGATTTACAAGTTTTATTGCTTTTTTGGTGTAAGCAGCAGTATTCCAGCCTTTTAGAAGGCATTTTTTCCAGCACCTGGCGACTCTATTTTGAAGGTTTATTGCAGATTTAGTTGCAAATTTAAGTGTTTATCGTGATGAGAAGAACACCTACAAGAGAAAATAGTGAAGGTTTCGTTTATCAGGAGCTTCCATCTAATAGAAGAGGTAGCAGATCAGCTAGAAGAAGTAGAACACCTCAAATTGCAGAAGAATCATCCTCTTTTCTCAGGAGACCTGGTTTTTCATTATTTGAAAATCCTATATTTGAAGATCAAGCTGCCATTTCTGAAGGACACAAGGTAATTATAGAAGATTTCAATTTTCCTGAAGAATTAAGTGCTTTTGACAATTCTGGATCAGAATTACCTATCTTTGAAGAGGCTGCAAAGGATCAATCTACTACTATAGCATCCGCTAGTGGAACTACTACCCCAGGATTGAAGACTTACCAGAGGAAAATAATTCATCATACCAAGCCTACGGTTACACCTGCAGCTCAGCAGCAAGTACCGGTAGCACAAATGGCTAGAAATTTACCATTTGTGGCATTTGAGGCTGGCAGCCCATTACAAATTGTTGTTCATCATGACATTCCGCCTGCAGCACTTAAAGGTTTGATGTATTTTAATGGTGATGGTCAGGTTTCAGCAATCGAACATATTACGAATGTGGCTACTCTTTGTGGGTTACATCAAGTTACTCATGATGATATAGCATTAAAGTTATTAGCAGCTTCACTTAAGGGTAAAGCATTAATTTGGTTTAGAAGTCTACCTGTTAATTCAATTGCTTCATGGAACACTTTAGGCACTATTTTAATCAGTAAATTTGAAGATAGATCAGATAATTTATCTTTGGTAGAACAGTTGACTACAATAAAGAGAAATGTTCATGAGCATATTTCAGATTTCAATTTTCATTTTCAGTGAACTTGGGACAGAATTCCAGCATCTATAAAACCATCTAATGATTATGCATTTCTATTTTATCTAAAGGCTTTTAATAGTGATATTGCACTCATGATTCAGTCTATGGGTGGGCGTACTCTGCCAGATGCATTTGATATTGTTGTGAGGGAAGAAAATAGCTTGATACAAGCTGGAAAATTACCTCCAATGCCTTATTGTGTAGAGGTACAACAAGTTATACCAGCTATAATTCCACCAATAGCAGTTGTACCACCTGTACCAGTGTTACCAGCATTTAATATGCAGGTCACAACAGAAGAACACGCTGCTACAGCTCCTTTTAGAGAGCTAAAAGAGCAAAATTTGGAGTTAAAAGACAAAAATGACAGTATAATGAGAACGTTGCAAACTTATGGTAATGAGATCACAAATTTGAAGAGACAACAAGGTCA
>MU225605.1:367627-378615 GCA_018584345.1 Thuja plicata | reverse complement strand
GGATATTTGTCAGCAGATTGGTCTCATATGCTATTTCATACTAGGTATGGCACAAAGGTGACTATTCCTTCTGAGCCTATTGCTAAATTTTGCATTGAACCACATGTTACTAGTACTGAGAATGAAGTAGCAGCTATTATTTATGACCAGGAGGAAATTGATGCTATTCATGAGTTAAAAACTCAAGTTGAACAAATTCCTAACATTTTATTAGATACTTGGGCAACTGAGAATGTAATTTCTGATGCGCAAATTGAGGAGCCTAGCCTGGGTGACTATGTTATTCATGACCTTATTGATTTTACACCAGCTGTTATTAAAAATACAAATGTAGAACAGCAAGCTGGCGCTGTTTGGAAACTATTTTTTGATAGATCTCGCAGCAAAATTGGAGCTGGAGGTGGTTGTATGCTAGTTTCACTAGAGAATCAGAGGTATTATGTTGCTTTCTAGTTTACATTTAGTTGCACAAATAACGTGGCTGAATATGAAGCTCTTATTAATGGTTTAAAGTGGGCAATTAAAAAGGGAATTAGTTGTTTGCAAGTATATGGTGATTCAAAATTGATTGTAAATCAGGTTAGAAGTGTTCATACAGCAAAGAATGATTTATTAAAAATTTATAGACATGTTGTATGGGACCTGATTGAAGGTTTTGAAGCCTTTAATTTACAATCTATTCCAAGGAACCAGAATAAACATGCTGATAGGCTTGCAGCTGTAGGAGCTCAGTATGATATTCCAATAGAAATCAGTAATAATAAAGGGCTGAATCATGTTAAGATTATTGTTAGACCCGTTGTACCTAATAATGTAGATAGTTGGCAGGTTTTTGAATTAGATCAACACATTGTAAATTTTCTAAGGGAAGAGGCTCAATTTTCTCAGCCAAATCAGCAAAGATTGCAAGATTAGTATGAGGATCAAATTATTCAGCTAAGGACTAATAAGATGCCCAAAGGTCTTGTTACTTTGGAATATATGTTTGGGACTAATGATGAGTTTAAAAAAGACAAATCCAGCTTCCAAATCAAAGAAGAGCATTATGAAGAAGTTATTATTTCACAGGATAAGGTACTTAAACTTGGCAAGGTATGTACACCTGAGGAACAACAGACTTTTATTAATTTATGTAATGAATTTCATGACATAATTTCTTGGAATTATTCAGATTTAAAGGGATTTGATCCCAATATTTGTTAGCACACAATTGAATTAGAACCGGGAGCCAAACCGGTTAGACAAAAGCAAAGACCGGTAAATCTGAAGCTTGAACCCTTAATCATTAAAGAGTTAAACAAATTGATTGAAAGTAATATTATTTTTCCAATCAAACATACATCATGGGTTTCAAATCTGGTCCCTGTTAGGAAAAAGAATGGGGAAATCAGACTTTGTGTAGATTTTCGTGATTTAAACAGGGCTTCATTGAAGGATAGGCATCCTTTGCCTTCTATGGAACAAATTTTGTAGGTGGTCTCAGGTTTTGAACGTTTTTCATTGCTGGATGGATTTTCTGGTTACAACCAGATCTTGGTTAAAGAGGAGAATAGGTTCAAAACAACATTTACAACTAAATGGGGAACAATGGCGTATCAAAAGATGCCATTTGGTTTATCAAATGCTGGCGCAACATTCCAAAAGGCCATGGATAAGGCTTTTATAAACCTAATGTACAGGTTTGTGTTGGTTTATTTAGATGACATCACTATTTTCTCAAAGAATTCAGCTGATCATTTTAAGCATTTAAGGATAATCTTTGAAAGATGCAGAGAATATGGAATTTCTCTATATCCTAAAAAGAGTATATTCTCTATTCATGAAGGGAAACTATTAGGATTCATTGTTTCAAAAGATGGAATAACTATTGAACCAGAAAGGGTGAGTGCTATTTTAGCCTTGCCACTCCCAGCCCATAAGAAAGGACTTCAAAGCTTTTTAGGGAGAATTAACTTTGTAAGAAGACTTATCCCTGATATTGCAGGGCTATTAACGCCACTTAGAGCCATGCTTAAGAAGAATATTGTTTTCAAATGGACCAAGGAAGGTAAATCCAGTTTCGAACTAATTAAAGAAGCATTAGCAACAACCCCTACTTTGTTAAATCCTAATTTTTCTAAGGATTTCATTCTGTATGCATATGGAAATGTAGACAATATTGTTTCCATGTTAGTGTTATCATTTTTATTTACACTAAATTGATAATTTGACTAAGTGTTTTTTGCATTGAGATTTGAGTTTTAAAGGTTGCTGATTGGAATTTCAGAATGATAAAAAATTTAGAAAAAGAAAGTACATATACAACAAAAGAATTGTAAACATCAGACAACAAACTTAAGATGCATTTATTTCAATTTTGAGCAAAACAATATTCACATTTTGAGCTCAACAGTAAATGGAAATAATTGTCTGCATTTCAGAAAATGAAAGTATAATATTAAGTTTGCCACACAAGCAGTGGTTGCTATAAAAATGAATAAGAGAAGTACATTTCAAAGGTATAAATGAAAAACCACACACCCCATGGCTTTAAGTATTGATGCATGCATGCATCTTCAATTCTATGAATTGAATGAAGAATCAAATGCAGAGAAAAGAGAACAGTTACATTCTGGAAATGCAAATAAGGAGAGAAGAAGACATGATAAGCCTCATTGCCTAGTTGTTTGTTGAAGTTTGAGCTTTGTTGCATCATTGGTTCCGCACTTCAAAGTATTCCATGTCATCTGGTACATCCTGTCAAAGAAGAATGATAAAAGTGGGTCAGTTCATATGAACTGAGCAATGAAGGACAAATAAATTGTCTAAATCTCTTCTTGATCACATTTCAAAGTCATAAATCAAAAGGCAAAGTCATAAAGTTTCAAGAAGGAAGGATCATATCACAGACATATTTTGTTTTTACTAACATCATTTGTTCCATGTGCAGATACAGGTTCAGAAGACTAAGTAGGTCATTGAAAGGACGTGCATACACTACGCGCACGAACCTTTCTGACCGAAGCTATGTATAGGTGAAGACATGAAGATCGGTGGACAAGAGGAGGCTGTCGAGGGGGCATGCATACATTACAAGCATGGGAACTTTCAGCTAAATCATGGAGTTACAGTATGCAGGCTGTTGAAGGGACATGACTTACGTCATGAAACCTTCCAGCCAACATGTTAAAGTTTCAAGGGTTACAAAGTTTTATTTTATTTCATGATGGAATGGAACAGGAAAATTTAGGAAAAGTAAGTGAGTTTTATGACTGGAACACCACTTATTGGAGTCACAAGCTCGTGTTCGAACCCCATAAGTGATTGTTCAATATGCTGGTTACAATAAAGAAGTTCATACAAATTATCAAGTACCAAAAAAAAATAAAAAATGCCATGATCTAAGGAATGAGGTAATTCTATACTTTATGTTCCTACAAAGTAAAGATTGAATATTACGCAATGCTGGTTTGAACTAAGTATATGAAAAGCATTAGATGATGCAGTGCATAAAAGATATAAGGAACAACAAATGCAAAGTACATGAATGGATATAATTAGTAAAGATACTATATGTGAATCAGATCTGAAATAATAGAAGGTACAGTTCATTATAAAATCAAAACAATAGTTTTCAGTCAAGCAGGCAGCAGATATACTTGATAGTGTAACTATTTCAATGACAACAATATGATTAGAAAACAGAGATAAGCAATATGTCATAAAAGATCAAGTGTTGAAAAATAGAGTGTGGCATTAAAAGAACAGAAATTCAAACTAGCAGTGAGACAGATTCCTTATTCTAAAAGTAAAATGCATATAAGAATCCAAATGATAGTTGCTATAGGAATATTGCAGGCATTATATTAAGAATCCAAGAGAAATCTTGAGTATTTCTATGCTAATGACGAGTCTACAAATCATAAGATATGCAAAATTTGCAGAAAAACTTTACTAACAGAGACATGACAGATTATTCAAGAAATGTTGGTCCCTGTGAGTTTACTCTAGCTAATAAAGTTCAGACTTGTTGATTGTTATAGCTGAAGATAAATTCAAATATCAAGTGATAGCAAAGTATAAGAAAAGTTCAAACACGAGTTGCCATGATGCACAAGAACTAAACATCAAACCTTTGAACTTGATAGTGTGTGTAAGTAATGATACTGAAAGTGATCATGTGCAAAAAGGGGATAGAATCTGGAAGCAGTAAATTAATTGCAGCAATATATTTGGTTATAATACTATTATAGCAAGAGAATGCAGCTCAGAATTCAAAGGGAGTAAGACAGATTCCTGTTAGCTTTTGATACAGGCGTGAAGTTTATGACATGGAATCTCATCAAAGTGGCAGACAACAAAGGCATAATGCACATGACCATGAAACTGCAGCTCTTGAAGCAAGTATCAAGCTGTCTATTTCTGGGAATGCTATTCACAAGCCCTCTATGATGAGGGAAACTAGCCAGAATTTAGTCAATCCAGAGAATGAAGATTCTTGCAATGTCTGCGGTGGCAGTGGAAGTCTTCTTTGTTGTGATGAATGCACTGGTGCCTGCCATCTCCAATGTTTAAAACCACCGTTGACAGTTGTACCTCATGGCAGTTGGAGCTGTCCCAAATGTGTTACTCCACTTGCAGACCTAGACAAAATTTTATATTTTCAGATGAGGCCATTGAGCGCAGAGCATAATGGAGTCTCCACTCAGAAATTGGAGAAACATTATCTAGTGAAGTTCAAATCAAGATCTTATCTCCACTATTCATGGATTTCACAAGAAGAGTTTGAAAGAGCTTTTAAGTCATATCCGCAGCTCAAGACAAGATTTAAAAAATTTTCATCATCAAATGGATTCAGTGAATGCTTCAAATGATGATTGGATCCCACTTCAGTCAGAATGGGTGACCGTGGATAGAGTAATTAAAAGCAGAATGAATGACGATGTCCTTCAATATTTAATCAAATGGAAGGATCTTCCTTATGATATGTGTACTTGGGAAGTAGAGAAGGATATATCTGCTTTCCAAGATCATATCAATAAGTACAATGCATTTGAAGCCAGAGGACAGTTCTGCATGTTTTGGGCTTGCAATGGTCCTGTTATTGATAGCAGAGATGCTCAATGCAAAATAAAATATTTCAAACCCTATGACCAGACTCCCAAATTTCTTGTTGGAGGTACTCTGCATCCATATCAACTTGAAGGGTTAAACTTTTTATGATTTGCATGGCTTCAAGGGAGACATGTTATCCTTGCAGATGAAATGGGATTTGGCAAAACTATCTAGAGCATCTCTTTTCTGGCATCTCTAGCTCCAGAGAGTATTTCTCTTCCTCATTTGGTGGTGGCTCCACTTTCAACATTGCATAATTGGGAGCGTGAATTCTATATTTGGGTCCCTGAAATGAATGTTGTAATGTATACAGGAAATGCTCAAGCTCGCTCTATCATTAGGAAGCATGAGTTTTTCTTTCCAAAGAATTTCAATCTAGTGAAGAATCACAAAGGTGAAGAGAATCCAGTGATAGAACTAAAGAAAAGCAAACATGAAAGAATAAAATTTGACGTCCTATTAACATCGTACGAAATGATCACCATAGATGCTGTAATTCTAAACAATATCAAATGGGAATGCCTAATAGTTGATGAGGGTCATCGGCTTAAAAACAAAGATTCAAAGCTTTTTCAAACTTTGAAGCATTTTTCATCTAATTATCGAGTTCTACTGACTGGTACTCCTCTCCAGAATAACTTGGATGAACTCTTCATGCTTATGCACTTTCTGGATGTAGGGAAGTTTGCTAGTTCAGAAGATTTTCATGATGAATTCATAAATATTCAACATGAGTATGCAAAGATGGAGTTAACAGAGGTAAATCAGAACATAAACAGCAAGAGAGTATAAATTTTCATTGGGGAAACGAAATATATACTCACTTCTAGTTTGTGTATTCAAAGGAATTTCTAGAAGCTTCAGAGAAAACCAGAGATCAAACTGAATACATTCATGGCGACAGCAAGAAACCCTAGGGTTTCCTCTTCTCCTCTTCGACAAAATAAAATGACTAAGTCTTCACACAATGAGAGATGAAATAAAATGCCTTTGCTATTTTGAAATGAATTTGGAATCCGCGAGAAATATTGCAGTCCACGGCAAGTCTCTTAGCATGCCACGCACTCAAGTCACATGGCTTTGCAATAAACAAAGATATATGTATAGAACAGGTCATGTCGACTTTGTAGATGTTATCACTTAGGATTTTTTTTTTTGTTATATATTAGGTTTTTAGATTTTATTTATATTTTTCTTGTTTAAATTTCACTCATATCATGTATGTCATGGTTTAATAATATTATTAAATTAAAATAGATAATTTTATTATCTATTTTTATTTAATAATATTATATTATGATATGCATGGTGAAAGGTGAAATTTGATGTTATGATTATTATATTTAATAATAAATAAATATATTCATACTTAACATTAATATATTAAATAGAATTTCTATCTAATTCTATTTTTTACATGTTAAGTATAAATATAAATAAATATATTCTTACTTTAACATTAATATATAAAAATAGAATTTTTATCTAATTCTATTTTTACATGTTAAATACAAATATATTTATTTATTAAATATTAAATATGATAGTTATAGTTTAGAAAAATATAAATTTAACCTTTTACAAAATATTTTAGCAAATAAATATATGGCTAAAGTGGACCTTGAGATCATCATTTGATCAAGGAGGGATTATTTCAGTTCTGAGGCAGATTAGAGGTTGTTGTTGGCATCTTGGAGTCATGTTGAGTTCGGTTTTGAGTTCTCTTTCATAGAGTATCAGTTGAGAGGACTTTTTGAGCAGTTCACTCTTTGTTTCTGGCAGTTAGGCCCATGTTTGGATGGATTTTCCTTCCATATTCGACCCCTCACATATTTGCATGATTTTTGGGTGATATGGAGTAGTTTTGACATGATTTTGGGTGGCAGTTCAGTCATGCATGACTTGAGGCAGTTCTTGGGGCACTTTGACTTCACTTTCTAACAGTTTGACTCATCTTTTTGGAGGCTTTTCTCATGCATACAGATTAGGATTTTTTGTGAACTCTATTTTGCCTCATTTTGACATCATTTTTGGGGACTTCTTTTTGGGCTCACTTGTTTTGCATGTCGCAAACTTGAGAGAGAATTGTAAGGCATTGTAGTAGAGATTTGTTCCAGCATTGATATATAGAGATACTTGTTCCTTCCCATTGGTTTTGAGGTGTGATATTGTGAGTTTTAATGCTTTGATGTTGTGTTAGCCTTCATTTTAAGCTGCATTCCTTACTACATTTCAGGATCTTGATACATGTAACTACAGGTCTATGGTTTGTGTTCTAATTTTTGCATTGATTTGGTGAAGCATTGTTTCCCTACCTCTGCAAAATATTTTAGATCCTTACATAGAAACACTTTTGTAGTTAGCTGATTGTCTGGGTATTGAGAACCATAGTTATTTCTTGAAATCTGTGCTGAATTGATTCAAGTTACAAATTAGATTTGGTGTATCACCTTTATAGTTTTAGGGTTCATTAGGTCATTTCTTTCCCCTTTTCCTTATATACAGTAACTTTGTGCAAGTGATATTCCAAACCTAAAAGAAACTGGCCTAGAATCCAGAGATTCGTTCTCAACCCCATCAACGGGAACATTTCCATGTTTCAACAGGATAGCTAGATTCCATATCAAGCTATTGGCGCAATCTTGATTGACAACAGTTAGTACAGAAGAATGGTGTAGGATTGGAGCAGCCATTAGCTTTTTTCAGCCAAGGTTTAAAAGATTATGAATTGCATTATACTTTTGTTGAGAAGCATGTCCTTGCTGTGATTAGAAGTCTAAAAAAATTCAGACATATGCTTTCTAATAACAAGATAAATCTGATGGTTGCTCATCATGCTGTTAAAGAGTTCTTATTAAATAAGGATTTTAATACTAAAAGAGCAGGATGGATCACTAAAGCAATGGAATATGATATTGATATCAAGGTTACAAAGCTGATAAGGGGCAAAGGTTTATGCGAACAGCTAGCTGGTAATGGGGATAATATTCTAAATGATGATACTGAGGTAATTCTGGCCTTACAAGACCAAAACCAGCTTGCTGTCCCAAATTTGCGAAATGATTGGGTGAAGGAAATGACTGATTTCTTGCAAACAGGACGTTGTCCTGAAGGTTTGGATAGATCTAAAAGAATATATTATAGGTTGTAGTCCAATCCATATTGCTTATTGAATAACGTGGTGTATAGAAGGGATCTTAATGGTGTATTGCTGAGATGTATTACCAGTGATCAAACTGACAAAGTGTTATAGGAATTCCATAATGGACCAGCAAGTGGACATTTTACAGCAAGGACAACAGCGTTAAAGATTTTGAAGGATGGATATTTTTGGCCAGATTTATACAAAGATGCTTTCATTTGGGTAAGGAAAAGTTTAAAATGTGCGGTTTTCTCAAACAAGCAAAGGTTAGCAGCTTTACCTCTTAGTCCAGTTTAGATTGAACAACCTTTTGCTAAATGGGGTTTAGATTTCATTGGTCCTATAAATCCAACGTCAAGTTCAGGTCACAAGTACATATTAATGGCAATAGATTACTTTACTAAGTGGACTGAAGCTGTTTCTTTAAAAGAGGCTAATGAAACTTCGGTTTTAAAATTTTATGAAGATCTGATTGCCAAGTTTGGAACACCTGAATCTATTGTTTCTGATAATGCTTTGGCATTTTTAGGCACAAGAATTTCAGATTGGGCTATAAAGAATAATGTATATTTGAGTACTTCGTCCAATTATTACCCACAGGGTAATGGACAAGCTGAATCGATAAACAAAAATCTGATTCGCATCATTAAGAGGACAATTGAAGATAATCAGTGAGTGTGGAATAGCAAGCTGAAACACGCTTTATGGGCTGATAGAATCACCCCAAAATGCTCAACAGGTAATTCACCTTATGTTTTGGTTTATGGAAAAGAGGCAAGGTTGCCAATATCAGTAGAATTGCCAAGTTTGAATTTGATTAAGGAATTGGACCTACTGGACCAGTAGCCTATGGAGGTAAGATTGGCTGAGTTAATTGAATTGGAAGAGTCCAAAAAGAAATCTTTTCAGGAGTTGATAAAACATAATGATCAAATGAAGAAGAAATTTGATAGAAAAGCTGTCGCAAGAGTCTTAGAGGAAGGTGATTTAGTACTTAAATGGGATGAGTTGAAGAGCAGACCTAGCAGGCATTCAAAGTTTGATGCTATTTGGAATGGTCCATTTGTGATTACAGGATGCAAGGCTCACAATGCTTTTCAGCTCTCAACTATGGAAGGAGAAGAGTTGCCTATCCCAATTAATGGGATCCATCTCAAACATTGTTTTTGAGGTGATTTGAATCAGAATAAGTGCTTTGCACATAGATAGGTTGTTTTTCAGTTAGTAGCAGTCAGTTGTTAGTGCAGAAAATGAACATGTTGTTGTAGCACATCATTCCTCATAAGTGAGCACCCATCATAATAGAGTCGAGTATAACTCAATGCTCTACATGATGGGATACCAATTATTTTTCTAATATGCTATAGCAGTAGGTTTATTGGCTATTTTTGTTTTCCAATAAGTGCTTCCAGCATATGTTAAGTAGTCTTTTGAAAGCTGCAAGTTATACAAGTTCGTGGCAGAACTGTTCATAAATGTATTCATCAATCCTAATGTGAAACAATGGATGTTCCAAGGTTTCAAATCAGGATTAATATCCACATCCCAAAATAGGTCATCCATGACCTTTTCTTACAGCTTGCAGATTTCAGAAGAGAAGGCAAATTTTTTAAGAGAAGGTACACAATTCAGAAAATTGACTCAAATTTGTCTTTTACCTTATGCTAACTATTTGCAAATCATTTATTGTTGTCATCAACATCACCATATTATAGAATTGATAAAACATACATATAATGGTGCTAAGGACAGCTTAGGCACAAATTCCCAAATAGTTAGCGTAAGGTTTCTAGTTTGCTTTGCAGTCTTGAAGGTTAGAATGAGCAGAAATAGCAAGATCAATCACACAATAAATATATAGACATCATGCTCATCACATGAGACATGGATAGTTGTTGCTGTCTCATATCATAAAGCATCATGTTTACACATTCATTGCGCAATTCAAGTGGCTATTCAAGATCATTCTGCCTTTATGTTTTCAAGTTTTCAGTTGTGTGGTAGAGCGAACCAGGAAAAAGCACTGTTGTACTGTACCATTCCTACATAAAAATAAATACTTATCATACAGGGCATGGAATCTTTTTCCATTGCCCCATATCATAAGCATTTTATCTACATAGGGATACTGCAGTACAGGCAGTGATTCATCTAGTTTCTGTTTAGTTTCGGTTTGCCGTAGTATGTTTGTTTTCAGTTTGAAGAGGTTTTTAGTTTTCAAATTTGGGGAAAGACTCTGCGCCCAATGGATTATGCAAGGCTACTGGTTATATACTATTTTGCAGGAAAACACCCCTGAGAGGTCGCCAGAAAATGTTATCATTTTAGTTCACACTAAATTGATAAACTGATAAGTGTTTTTTGCTTAAATCTGAATTTTAGAATTGTTGTTTCAGAATTGCAAAATGGTAAAGAATTCAGAGAAAGAAAGTACATGTTCAACATTACAATTTTTAAAAAAAAAAAAAATCAGAACATCACAGTAAGGTACACTTATTTCAGATTATTTTTTTTTGAACAAGTACAAATTTTTTTTGAGCTTAACAGAGAATGAAAGTAATTGTTTGCATTTCAGAAAAAGGAAAGTACAATTTTAAGTTTGCCACACAAGAAGTGGTTTCTCTTAAAATGAATAAGAGAAGTACATTTCAAACGTATAAAATGATAAACCACACACCCCGTGGTTGTAAGTTTTAATGCAAGCATGCATTTTCAATTTTATGAATTGAATTGAGAAAATCAAATGCAAAAA
>MU225605.1:312574-336296 GCA_018584345.1 Thuja plicata | reverse complement strand
AACAGGGGGAGTTATCTTAGTAAACCATTCCATTGCTTGTCCCTTAAGACTTCATGGGAATAACCTCATGAGATAAGAGTCATCTTGATGGAACTCAAAACTTGTGGTATAAAACTGGCACACATGACCATGTGGATCTCCACTCCCATCATATTTGTCATATTGAGGAATTTCAACCTTTCTAGGAAATTCTTTCATGTCAATACTCTTATCAAAAGGATTAGGACAAATTGAGTCCAATGAGAAAAAATTATTAGGTGCAAACATCTTATCCATTTTTCTTTGCATTTCATTGAGCTTCTCCTCTTGGGATGGACCTTGATTCTTAATATTTTTATCCACATCAAAGTTGTAAGGGACCCTAGCACCCTTGTTGATTAGGTTCTCTAGGAACTTATCCTTGTTTTGCTCCACATATTTCTCCACATATTATTGAAAAAGTGGCTCTTGTTGCCTTTTCATGAAATCTTGGGAGATGTGATCAAAGCTTGAAGTACTACCCCCATATTGTGAACCATAATGAGCACGTTGGGAAGGTGGCCTTGAGTTCCTAGGAGGAGTTTGTCTCCTATGATGATCATGTCTAGAAACCCTTCTTCCCCTAGGGCTAGGAGATCATGATGGTGATCTTGAATGTCTCCTACTTTGTGGAGTCCTAGGAGTAGATGGAGGAGAACTATTTCCACCACTAACACGCATATTATTGAATGGATCATTGAGTTGTCGAGCCAAGAGCCTATCTTGCTCCTCTTGAAAGGCTTTCCTGTCCATTTCTATCAAAGTTTTTTTCTCCATATCTAGGCATCTAATTTATTCTTCCTTATGAGCTTATTCATCTTCAAATGCTTTCTTTTCATGCTCAATCCTCTTGAGTCTATCACTCATGTAATTGGTAGGTGAGCTTGGTCTTGAATTTTGAAACAAGTTGTTGGTATAAGTTGTATTGACATGAGTATCATAACGTTCATCCTCTCCACTGTCATGTTGTGATTGGTTATCTTGATAAGCATGTCTCTTACCTCTCTCTCTCTCTCAGCCCTTTGGTGTGCATCTAAATATATTTTTGAAATAAGGGGTGAGGCCGGTCTACTGCCATGAGAGGAACCACTTAATGAAATAGCATTTCTACTCTTTGCAAACATATCACCATAACGTTTATCCCTGGCTTCCTTCTCTCTCTGAGTCATTGTGTAACTAATATCCATAGAAGAGTGAGAAGATGCTAAGGGGATAACCAACTCACTAAGATGACTCTTGGAATCAAATCACACTTCTAAAGTATTCTTAGGCGATTGATCAAATATGGGTTCTTTTCCCTTATGTCTTTTGTGAGTTTGAACTAAGGGTAATTGGTTAAAAACCACTTGAGGTCATTTTCCTTGATTTACTTGATATCTTGTTACATAACTGGCATGACAGAAAAGGTACTATCTGATAGGATTACCCTAAGAAACGTTGGTACCAAACTAGGATAGAAAAGGCACTAACTTGTCCAAAAAGAAGTGATAAGATAGAAAATTTGCAAAAGGCGTAAGCCAACATTGCCATAGAGGTGCCCAATAAATTTGGGTGAATACCCTAGCACATTATGGATCAGGAGGATGGTCTTACCCAAATTATATTAATTGAGATTGAAATTGTATGAAAGTGGATGGACAAGAGACTACCAAAACTCTCCAAGTGTGTTATCAAAGAATCTAAAGGTTTATCTTTTCAACAAGGATGGTTTCTAGCTCACCAAGCTTCCAAGCAAGGTCACTTGTGAAATCAAATATTGCTAATTCAAGAGGTCAAACACAATAATCCTAAGCGTAAACAAGCTTCTAATAGTGGGGTAAGTAATCCAATTTGACCTGGATCAACCCATCAAACCAAAATTGACGAGGCAACAATCAAGCAAGTGGGAGATGACAGCAAACAACTCACTGACAGACAGTATCGCGCGACGAAATGCGGGCTCGCACGAAGGAATGCAGGATCACACGATGAAATGCACAGAGCCACGTGAGAAAAATTAGACTAGTGTGATAGGATAACAGAAAACTGACAGCAAGTTTGCAAAATATCGCGCGAGGATTCTCAGATAGCCGCGTGAGGAAACGCAGGGAACGGCGCAAAGAAATAGTTTTCTCATGCGAGGAAAGGACACAGAACTCAGTTTGCGTTTGTTTTAAATAACCAACTAGATGCATTAACAGATTTTATCATGAATCAGGCACGCAAAACAACAATCAGGGAGTTCAAGCAATCAATGTCTTCAAACAATAAGAAAGGGAAAAAGCAACCTTGCACATGAACATGGATAGTGTCATAGTATTTCTACTCCATAAGAATGCTACTTGTGTATGTTCTCAAAAAATTTTCCAACCACGCACATAGTCGTAGAGAATAAAAATTTGGTTGCACTATGGTTCTTAGTAATGACTTGACTCTGCAACTTTTGCAATCTCAAGTGGGTTAAATCCAATCTTGACGCACCAAGTTTTTGACACAGTCCAAGAATTTAATCAATCAGGAGCTACTGAGGAGATCTGACAACCCACAAGAAACTACACCCGTGGAGATTTCTTCCATAAGGAAATTTAAATAGCAGTTGTTTCTACCATGACAAAAATGGCTATTACCGCTTGAGGTTATGTCCACATGGTTTACCCAATAAAGGGAATGTCCACTATGGTTAACCCTCTCTAACAAGGAAGACTCACAATATGGACCACATGGGGACTTGGTTTGGATTCAAGGGTTCCAAGTTTTTTATTCTCCCAAAAGGGAAAAGAGCATAATCCTCTAGCCTCTTCACCTCACCCAAACATAGAAAGCAAGATTAATTGACCTACTAATTTGAAATCACCTCACCCAAGGTAAATCAACAACAATGACCACCAATCTAAGAGAGAAAGTACCAATCAAAGTTGAAGACTAAACCAAGTTTGAAGTAATGACAAATCCTTGCCTACCTACAAGGGGATCTATCGTCAAGAAGAGCTTCACATGTAAGACAAGCAAATGAAGTCCACTCTCTCAAGATCGCCACAAATAGTGTTCATAAGGCCTAATTACTATTTGAAACATATATGCAAGAAAGAAAATCTAGGTCCATTTTTAGAGCACCAATTGGAAGTGTGATCTATGAAAGCAAGAAACACTCAAGCTAAACACATGAGATGTTCATTTTATTTTCAAAATCCAAATGTTATAGAGATCAAAAAAATACCTCAAATCCAATGCAATGCGAATCATTTTGTTGTTTATCCAAGCAAGTCCAAATCAGCAACAACAATAGCAATAGCAAATCACAAACCACCAGAAACAGTAAACATTAATGGTTAGCAAGAAAAATAGATATATATAAATGTATCAATGAAAAATAGATCTCTGGTGCAGAATCTCACGCGAGGATTCGCACAATGCCACGCGAAG
Source organism: Thuja plicata (assembly GCA_018584345.1). Taxonomy (NCBI): domain Eukaryota; kingdom Viridiplantae; phylum Streptophyta; class Pinopsida; order Cupressales; family Cupressaceae; genus Thuja; species Thuja plicata. Next base: position 332,876 of record MU225605.1, on the reverse strand, counting down.
ATGTGCACAGCCACGCGAAGAAATGCACAGGCCCGCACGAAGAAGTGCACAAACAGCAGAAAAATACAGAAAACAACAAACCAGTTCAAATCACAGCCTGTTGTTGAATGTCACGCAAGGATTCGCACAGTGCCACGTGAAGATTCGCACAGAGCTACGTGAGAAAATACATAATCCAGCAAAATCTCGCCTGTAGACCTGCAAAATGTCGCACAAAATTTCCTTGTAGAAAGTACAAAAAGTACAAAAAATATAGAAATCCGAAAATAAATCACGAAAAAAAACAATGTGACAGAAAATGAATCTTCTGCCCCTCAGTGGGAACCAAAAATGTGTGCTAAAATGTTGACACACTTCTATGGGTCATTCTATCCAAGGTTGCTCAAGAATGAGGCCTCAAATATCGACTCATAGCTCTCTAGTCATGGAGTGCAAAGGTTTGTGATGGAGGCCCTCAGATTGACCTAGTTGTGCCCATGCAAGTACACCATGAAATGAGAGATTTAATGCATGAAAATGAAATCTATTCTATATGATTGCAATGCATAAAAGGAAATTAATCTAAATGATAACAATGCATGATTAATCTATAAAAGGAAATATGCAAGCTTAATCTATGAAAGGAAACATGAATCTAATCTACATGAATAGGCATGGATGCAAGAAGAAGACAAGAAAAGAGAAGTTACAATATCCAAGCTTGAGTGCTCAAATTCTCCTCCAAAATTGCTCTCCAAAGCTGTAGCATAACAATAGCATAAAATCTTGATTATCAAATGAGAAGGAGAGGTTTCCTTTTAAAGAGCAATGGATGGTAGAGATTAAGAGACAAAATCAAAGGCTATGATTAAGAGGCAAAAATCCCACCAATTAGGAAGATGTGAAGAAAAAGAGATTTTTATTTAATTTTAGTTAATTTATTTCATTTTTCATCAAATAAAATGCTTTAAGTGGGGATTTTTATTTATTTAATTAAAAGAAGGGTTTTCTTTTATAATTAAATAAATTAGAAGAATTTTATTTAATTAAATGGGAGGAATTTAATTTAATTAAATAAGATGAATTTTATTTAATTAAAGGGAGATTAAATCTTTTAATTAAATAAAAATGATCAAACCTTAGGAAATATTGAAATAATTGAATTAATTACAATTTGATCAAGGAAATTGATTTGAATTGAAAATGTTCCAAACCATTGATTCAGGAATTTGATAAAAATTGATAAATGGGGCCCATAGTCTAGGCGACCATTTTAGGGTGCATACAGGAAAGGCCTTGAAACCCTTAAAACCCTCATATTATGGATAAGGTATTGTACAACCAGTTGAAGAACAAAGACCTTTGAAATCTCTTAGGGTTCCCTAGAGGATTGAAGGATCCCAAGCCAAAAGGTGGGGTTCTTAAGACCAAATGTGCAGAAAATCCTAAAAATTAGGAATACGAGACCTAATAGGCCTAGAAGGCTAGTAGATCTAAATTGTACAAGATTGAAGGATTCAATAAGGAAAGAAAGGCTTAATAATTCCTAGTGAATTGGAAGGTATCATGTTTGGACAAGGATGATCACCTCCCCCATCTCTGCAAGATCCTAAGGTTGTAAGCAAGTGTAGTGTAGTTTGAAGGGAATAGGAAGAACTATAATACAAGAAGCCATTTTTGACTTGATAGGTCACCTAGTGAATGGAAGGAGGTCTTTCTCCTTAGAAGAACATTGGAATAAGTCCTGGAAGCCATGTGGAATGGTTTAAAGTCCTTGACAAGAATATTGGGGTCCTTTCTGGGTTAAGAATCTTATGTTTTTTAACTAAGTCTTTAAGAAAGCTAGGTTGTTCCTATCAAATTGGTATCAGCGCCCTCAAAGACTTGGGCTAAAAAGAGTTGCATGTCTGACAAAGAATCAGTTGCAAAGAACAAGATGGTTACCAATAAAGAACTAGCAAAGAAGGTAGAAGACCAAGAGGAGGAGAATAGACTCCTTAGAGAAATATTAGCTGAAATTGAAAGAAAGCTTGGTGTGGTAGAGACCAAGACAGATGAAGTAAGTGAGAAAGTTAAGGAAGTAGAAGATAAAGGAAAAGAGATTGCAGAAGAGGACATAGTAACTAAACCTGGCCCTATACTACAGGAAGAACCTTTCTTGAGAGCCCTAAAATCCATGAGTGGAAAATCTTTGGAAGGTATTCCATTGTTCAGTGGCAAGATGGAAGCAAAGTTGGTCATGGAATGGATAGAAGGGATGGAAAATCATTTTGAATGTAAAAATGTAAGCGAACCCCAGAGGGTGAAAGTAGCTCAGTCTAGGATGAGGGGACTTGCCCTCACTTGGTGGAATTTTATCCAAAATGAAAGAGAGAAAGAAGGTAAGCTACCTTTTTCTACCTGGAAGGGAATGATTGCTAAGGTGAAAGAGAACTATCTCCCTAAAAACTATGGGGTGCAATTGCACAAAAAAAGACAAAATATGAGACATAAAGAATCATATGTTAGTACCTACACAAAGGAGTTTCAAAATTTGTGTCTGAGATCCCATGTAGTGGAAGAAGAAATCTTGAAGATAGCTAGGTATCTTAATGGGCTTAGATGGAGTATCTAAGAGGAGTTAAGTCTCTTGAGTCCAAGGATAGTGCATCGATGTTATCAACTTGCTCTCAAAGTGGAAGAGAAGATGAAAAAGAAGCATGACTCTAGTAGTAGGGGCAAAGGTAGAGGAAGAGATAACAAAGGCCATAGAGGAGGCTTTGGAGGAAGAAGTAAGGAATAGAGAACACAAAGTGAATCAAAACTCATTGAAAAAACATAAAGTCAATATTGGTAGAGGGAACTACAGAGGCATAGGCTCAAGTGGTAGCTTTAGAGGATGGTCTAGTGGATAGGGAAGAGGATCCTATTTTGCTTCAATGAAGTGTTAAAATTGAAATCAACTAGGACACCCATCATATAGATTTCCTAAGAAGAGTTCATCTCAAGGAGGTGAGAAAAGAGTGCATTATGTGCAAGAAGAGACTTCAAGTAGCAAGACTGTTGAAGCGTCATTGGATTCAGAAGAGGGGTACAATCTCATGATCATAAGGACTCTAATCAAGGAACATGTCATAGAGGAACCAAGCCAAAGGAGATCCCTATTATGAATCAAATGTATGATTCTAGGTAAGGTTTGTAAAATCATTATTGATTAGGGCTCAACAGATAATATAGTTTCTAATAAGGCAGTCAACAAGTTAAATTTATAAAGAATCCCACACACTAGTCCCTATAGAGTAACATGGTTAAACAATGGTCAACATGTATTGGTTAATGATAGAGATTGGGTAGACTTCACTATATGGAGGTATAAGGATAGAGTGTTGTGTGATGTCCTACTTATGGATGCCTTCCATCTCCTATTAGGAAGACCGTGGTAGTTTGATAGACAAGCTATCCATGATGGAACCAAGAATGCATATTCCTTTACGAAAGATGGGGTCACATTCAAGATTAAGTCTATCTTAGAAGAAGGGGAAGTAAGAGAAGTAGGTCCTAATTTACTTTTTGCAGGAGAGGAATACTTGGAAACCTTAGAAGAAGGTGGGGGTGTGGGGTTTGCACTGGTATTGAAGCCTAGAGAAGAAAGAAAAGACAAAAAGTCAGAGCTACCCATAGAGGTTCAAGAATTGTTGGAATAATATAAGGAGATTGTGAGTGAAGAACAACTTGCCACCCTACCACCTAAAAGAGCCATTAGCCACCAAATTGATTTTATTTCAGGAGCCTCACTTCCTAACAAATTTGCCTACAAAATAATGCCACAACAAAATGAAGAGATTGTCAAGAAGATACAAGAGCTTCTAGACCAAGGTTTAATTAGAGAGAGTATTAGCCCATGTGTTGTCCCAAATATTTTAGCTCCAAAGAAGGGGGGTGCTTGGATATTATGCACTGATTCTAGGGCTATCAATAGAATCGCCATTAGATATAGATTCCCAATCCCAAGAATAGAGGATTTGATGGATTATTTAGGGGGAGCCAAGTATTTTACAAAGATTGATCTTAAGAGTAGGTACCACCAGATTAGAGTCAAAGAGGGGGATGAGTGGAAGACAACCTTTAATACTACTGAGGGTTTGTATGAGTGGCGTGTAATGCCATTCGGGCTATCTAATGCCCCAAGCACATTTATGACACTAATGAACGAGGTGTTGAAGGAATTTATAGGTAAGTTTGTGGTGGTGTATCTTGATGATATCTTAATCTTTAGAAAGACCAAAGTTGACCACCTTAAGAATCTACAACTTGTACTCCAAAGATTGCATGAAGAAAAGTTGACCATCAACTTGGAAAAATGTGATTTCTTGAAACAAGAGCTTATCTACCTTGGGTTTGTTTTGTCACAAGGAAATCTCAAAATGGATCCTAGTAAGGTGGGTGCCATAGTAAGTTGGCCCACACCTAACTCTACTACAGAGGTCAGAAGCTTCCATGGTTTGGCACAATACTATAGGAAGTTTATCAAACAGTTTAGTGGGATATTTGCACCAGTTCTAGATACTATAAAGGGAGTCATGAGAACCAAATTTTAGTGGAATGAGGAAGCAAATAGGGGATTTGAAATGTTAAAGGAGAAGATTGCCACACAACCTATTTTAGTGTTACCTAGTTTTGAAAGGCTATTCATTGTAGAATGTGATGCTAGAAACATTTCCATTGGGGAATTCCTAAGCCGGGAAGGAAGACCAGTAGCTTTTCATAGTGAGAAGCTCAATGATACAAAGAGGAAGTACTCCTCATATGACTTGGAGTTGTATGCTCTAGTGCAGACATTGAGGAAATGGAGACATTACCTCCTTCCAAAAGAGTTTGTGGTCTAGACAGACAATCAAGCATTGAGCTTCCTGAATTCACAAGCATATGAAATGGGTGGAGTACATGCAAGCTTATACATTTACCATCCAGCACAAAAAGGGACAACAAAACAAGGTTGAAAATGACCTAAGCAGAAGACTATTGACAGTGCAAGAAATTCAACTAAGGATCATTGGAATAGAAAGTTTCAAGGACCTATACTCAGGGGATGAAGACTTCTCACTTACATATCAGGTATGTAAGGAGTATCAAAATCATTTTCATGGTGAATTTTCTGATTATACACCGCAAGATGGATTATTGTTTAAAGGGGTGAAACTTTGTGTGCCTAGAGGTTCAATGAGGGAGAACCTTATACAAGAAAAACATAATGGAAGCCTTAGTGGGCACTTTGGAGTAACCAAAACTTAGAAACTTGTTCAAAGATACTACTTCTAGCCTAGGATGAATCATGACATTAGGAAGTATGTGGATACTTGTATTATATGTGAAAAGGAAAAAGGGACTTCAAGTAATGAAGGGCTATATAAACCTCTCCCTATCCCTAACAGACCTTGGGAATGTCTTAGTATGGATTTTGTGGTAGGATTGCCAAGGACTAAGAAAGGGTATGACAATATCTATGTAATTTTAGACAGATTCAGTAAGATGTCACATTTTGTACCCTGTAAGACTACCAATGATGCATGCTAGATTGCTCAACTATTCTTTAAGGAGGTTATAAGGATCCATGGACTACCCTCCAACATTGTGTCAGATAGGGACTCCAAATTCATGAGTCATTTCTAGAAGACTTTATGGTAGAAACTTGGCACCAACCTCTCTTTTGGCTCTACATATCATCCTCAAATAGATGGTCAAATAGAGGTTGTTAATAGGAGCTTGGGAAACCTTTTAAGGTATCTTACCAAGGAGTATGGATAGACTTGGGACCAAGTAATAAAACAAGCTGAATTTGCTGACAATGAATTTGTAAAGAGAACCACTGGTAGGAGCCCCTTTGAGATAGTTCATGGCATTCATCCAATGGGCATTTATGAGCTCATATATTTGGGAGATAAAGCCACTAGAAGTAGTTATGCAAAGGACTTTTCTTAGTCCATGAAAGAGGTTCATGATGCAGTTAAACAGACATTGATAAGCAATACCACTAAGATCAAGAAAAAGGTTGATGAAAGGTGAAGGGATATCCAATTCCAAGCTGAGGACCTAGTCATGGTTCATCTCAATAAGGCAAGGTTGCAGAAAGGGGTACCAAACAAACTTCAAATGAAAAGACTAGGACCTTGTACCATTCTGGAAAAGTATGGCGATAATGCCTACAAGGTGGATCTCCATAAAGATATAGGACTCTTACTAGTCTTTAATGTAGTAGACCTGGTACTATACAAAGGACCACTTCCAGTTGAAGGCCAGGGACAATCAAATATTGCAGAGGAGGTAAAGACTCTTAAGTTACCAAGTCAACCCAAGCCACTAGCCGAGAATATTTTGAGTTCAAGGGTGTTTAAAAGGAAAAGATAGAAGGAATACATGGAGTACCTAATCAAGTGGCAGGGATTGAATGAGTTAGAGGTTACATGGGTTCCCAAGATAGAGTTTTCCAAGCTGGGCATAGACCCTCACTTAGTCACTTCTTATGTGACTTAACTTGTTTTTGTTTAGGGAGAATGGTGCAGGAGCACCTAGGGCATAGGCTAGATGTCCTAAAAAAAATTCTTGTACTGACCCTAGCGAGGTCAGAGATGGAATAAGGAATCCAAGAGGATCAAGGTAGTGTGTTGAAATCTTTAGGGTAAGTGGATTAGTCTTGTTGAGTTTTGTGTGCACCAGAATGTACCTAGTTGACTTATTAGACCTAATATGTCTAAGAGATTCAAAAAGTTTGAAAAGACTCTAAAATATTTAAAAGAGTGTTACAATGGAGTTTGGGATGGTTCTAGGAGTATTTCTATACCAACCAAATGTATTAAAGGGTTTTAGGAGTCAATGAACTCAAAAATGCAAAAAATGCAAAAATGTCAAAAAGTTGTCATGCCAACTTTTACAACTTTACAAAGTTGCTTGACAACTTTTTGTCCTAATCGGTTAAGAGTTGGGAGTTAGGTCTCAAAACCAACTAAATTACCTACACATGTGGGAGGAAGCTATATATACCTCATGGAGCTTGAATCCCAAGGTTGGAAGCACTGGTGTACGGACTGGAAGTTTATAATCAACTGTATCTTCATGACAGTCATTATTTTTGCTTGTTAATGGATTAAATCATATTGTTTGTTAGTGTTTTTGAGGAGTGTAGACCCTCTTCAACATCTATGTATAGTGATTTGTCATTTTTTAAGTTTTGATAGGTTAGAAGCTTTTTCTTTGTTTAAGCCAGTTTACTGGCCTGTAAATAGGAGTTTGGATTGTAATGGCTCCTCCATAAAATCTCACCGTGGAATCATCACGAGCTATTAGGACATGAAAGTAGAGCCTATGTACAGTGTACATACACAAGAAGGAGGCCTGAAATTGTTGTTAGCTATTTTTAAGACCTTGCCCTAGGCGGGCCCTGTCAATGTCCGGCTAGGAGCAAGGTGGACAGAAAGAGAGTTTGAATGTAGGGGTGGATTGAAGCACTAAATCCAAGCATATAGAGAGGTATTTTAGACCCTGAGAGAATCCTATCCAAGAGGAGAAGTCTTGATCAATCAATTCAGACCCGTTTTGAAGTCATGAACCAAGAGTACCTAGGAAAGACCTTGAAACCCTTAAAACCCCTCATATTATGGATAAGGTACTATACGACCAGTTGAAGAACCAAGACCTTGGAAATCTCTTAGGTTTCCCTGGAGGATTGAAGGATCCCAAGCCAAAAGGTGGGGTTCTTAAGACCAAATGTGCAGAAAATCCTAAAAATTAGGAATAGGAGACCTAATAGGCCTAAAAGGCTAGTAGGTCTAAATTGCACAAGATTGAAGGATTTGATAAGGAAAGAAAGGCTTAAGACTTCCTAGTGAAGTTGAAGGTATCATTTTTGGACAAGGATGAGCACCTCCCCATCTCTACAAGATCCTAAGGTTGTAAGAAGGTGTAGTGTAGTTTGAAGGGAATCTAGGAAGAAACTTGATAGGTCACATAGTGAATGGAAGGAGATCTTTCTCCTTAGAAGAACATTGGAAGAAGTCCTGGAATGGTTTAAAGGCCTTGACAAGCATATTAGGGTCCTTGGTGGGTTAAGAATCTTATGTTTCTTAACTAAGTCTTTAAGCAAGCTACGTTGTTCTTATCAATTACGGTGAAAGATTAGTTAAAACTGAAGATTGCATGAGCAGTTTAAAAAAGTGCAATCAGAAGATTGCACGAAGAGAAACAAATCCTGAAATTACGAAACAAACGAAGGCCCTTAACATGCAATTGGAAATGGTGAGTTGGAATTAAACACTAACTATAGGACATTCAAAAGAGACAAGAGCTAAGACCAACGATAATCAATTTTAACTACAGACTCATAAGAGAGAAAACACTAGTTGGGATTGCATTTGAAATCTATCATTTGATATTGTTATTAGAAATACCAAATATCAATCCATTGGGTTGAATTATCAAACATTGGACAATATCAAGTTATCTCATAGAAGAGTCAACATATTGATTTCAAATCTGAGAGTTATATCAGAAGTATTGTTGGGCAGTATAGTTCTTGTATAATATCAAGACAACATACAATTTCATTGATCATTATTTCCTTTACCTCACTCCTTAAATAAGAATATTGATATGACAATCTGGATACCCATTTGTGCCAATTAAAAGAGTTGAAGGTAATTGAAAATATAAGGAACCAGTCCCAAAACCAGTAAGGGAACGTCCCTCGGTAAAAATGTGATCACAAAATATTCAAATTTTTAATGGTAGAAAAGGAGAATCATAATGTTGTGCGGGATTCTCATGCATGTTTAGCGTTAGAACAGGAGAAGTGTGAGGTTTGTGGGAGGGTCAAACTGTATGGATTTTGAGTTCGCCTGTTGACAAACGTAAGAGTTTGGCGTGGGGTATTTTTTTTATTAAACAACCTACGAATATGCTATACAATAACAAATTACATACGACCGTGGCGCAAGACAGAAAATGTCAGACTGAATCAGATTGGTATATGATCAAAACATTTTTTATATGTGTAACAATGGATTGCATTACTAAAGCGTGGTATGAACTCAACAAACAAACATTTACATAACTTACCTTGCTTTTTTATCAAGTTCTGTTATTAAATTGATCAGATTTCCACAATCAAAACGAGAAATTCAAGCTTTAAGCTCTGATATTATAACTTCTTCTAGACACTATTCACAATAGTGATTCACTTCTTTCTTGACCTCTCTAGTTACAATGCGTGCGTTTAATCACATGACTTCATTTCATTGCAATTGATATGAATACGAAATCTCTTTCAAATGTAACCCAACCTTATCCAAATTCATTTGCCTGAAGTTTATCCATTTCTTCTTCTAAGGTTCAAGTTTTTAACAGCAGCAATATATATATATATATATATATATTCTTTTAAAATAAAGCATATAAATTTGGAAACTTTCTCATGAATGGTTCTTGACTATAAAAGTTTGATTAGGTACACATTTACAAACCAATGTAACTCTCACAAATGAAAGAAAAGAGAAAAAGCTAGTGGGAGAAACCTCCTCTCCAAAAGAGAGAAAAATAAATAAAAAGGTACATGTGACTAAGCATGAAGGTCTTCAAATGTCATTCAAACATTGATTCAATAACATAAGTACAATCAAAATCTCCCCATATGAGAGAAAGGAAAAGACAATGCATTCCCCATAAGAGAGAAGCTCTAATGCCAAATATGAAGGTTTAAGGACAAATACTGATGGAGATTCAAGAGAAACAAACCACACTCCTCCCCTTGGAATAAGATATGCCAAGTGCAAATGTGGATGCTTCCCGTCCTAGATAGAAGTCAATAGGAATTAGAGTCCAAATGTGATGTTGTTTCTAGCTATGGAATATTAGTATTGATTTAGAATTTTTTTTAAACAAAATATATGAATTTCAGTAAATTTGAGATTTTTGGATCTATGTGACTCAAGGACTTAAGATATCTAATTCATTATTTATATAATTATGTTATGTATTTTGAACTTTCAAGTTACGTTATTACATCAATATGTTTTACTTTTGGTAGCTTTGTCAAAAAGTATATTTTTTATTAAAAAATTAGCTAGTTTCAATTATATATAATAATAAATGTTATAGCAACTAGATTATTTACACTAATTTATTAAGAATAAAATATATTTTCATATCTATTACTAATTATATGAATAAAATATTTAAATTTTAAAAGAATTTAATAAATTATATATAAATTAAAAAAAAATTGACAATCATTTTATTTAAAAAGTAAAATAAAAGACATTAAAATTACCAAACTCTCATAAAAATATGACAGGTAGAGGTGACCGTCAAATTCCAAGCCTAATTTAGACGAATTGGTTCAGATGTATTTCAAAGTAGTGGCATGACGTTTCTGGTTATATATGCACGTTCAGGAACTGGTCAAGCCACATCTAAATATTGGGACACGAGGTGGTGTCCACGGGGGCCAGAAAAATGGTGGACATTATCCACTAAGTATTTAAAATAATTTACACTAGTGCAGTAAACCTACCAATCATTCTAAGAACGAATTCTATTGACGGCATTTTTACGTTGAGTACCATGATACTTATTCTAATGTTTTTTCCCATACATTCCACTTGAGTGACTCAAATTCATCTCAAGATTAACGGGCGCATTTTTGTGGACACAAAAAAATAAGGTGCATAGGATGTGATTGTATGCAATGCCTCTCAGCGTAATAAATATATATTATTAAATAATTATTATTATTAAAAAACATTAAAAAAAATAGTAATATAATACTAAATATATAATATGTTAAGTAATACTCATTATTCAATATAATAAAGTAATAATCATTAGAAAATAATAATCATTATTAAATATAAATCTTCTAATAAAATATTATATTAATTAACATATAAGAATAGAATAAAGGGAAAAATAACTTTAATGTCACCTATACTTTAGAGGATTGAAAGGTATAAATGAGAAGAGTGCAAGCATGCAATCATTTGGAGGAATGAATGAGAAAAACGCATGCATGTAATCATTTAGAGGTCACACAAAAAGTGTGAGAGGCAACAAATTCATGACAATTCTAGATCAATAGATAAAAATCATCATTATCCTACTTAGTATTCAAAAATCAAATTAAGAAGTTGGAGTTTGAAGGAATAGAAAAAAATAAAAATGCTACTAGGTCATGCCCAGTAATTCAAATGCATTTAGAGTAGGGATGTGGTTGATTGTATTGTGAGTGGAGGTGGCGTTTAGCCTACCTCAATGTATATGGATAAGTCTTTATGCATAGAGAATTCCCTAGAGTGCTAGTATAGATGGTTTGTGAAAGAAGTAAATGTAGAGATACAATGTAGAGGAAGATTATCCAAAACCCATCTTTATCGTAAATGTAGAGATACCTATTGTCTTCTTTTAAATTTATGTTGAGAAAATATTTCAACCTTTCTTTTTATAATAAATGTATTTAATTATTATACACAAATTGAAATTATCTTTTAGTTGTCATAAAAGTTGCTAAATGCAATAATGACAACTTGTAAGATGTGAAATTTAGAAACCATTTATGTTTCGTGGTTTTGATCATACCTAGTGTTTGAGTTGAAGGATAAAGCAAGTTAATTAAGCTGGTAGGCTTTGTGTGGGAGCTTTGCTCCTGAAAATGACTTTTCTTCTCAGATAATTGCCAGTCTCTTCCCGGATAATTTTTCTTTTCCGACTATGAAATGAGAAATAGCAAGTTACAAGTTTTTCCCTATTTTTTTGCGAGCTTATCAAAATCTAGAATTTTTTTTGTATCATCTATCTATAAGATGATTTTCACTTGTCATTGTGTTGAATGCTACAATTTATTTTGGAAATTTCTATCTGCAGACAGTTTTGACATAAAGAATTCGACAGTCAATTCAGCTTCAGTCTGGTAGTTAAAATGGAGGAATCAGCAGATTAAAAACTATAGCAAAATTAGTGAGACATGGTACTGCTCTGTTGGTTTTTTTGTTTTTCCGCCTTAGATATTTTACTTTTAAATTTTCTTCACATATTTAAGCTCTAATAAAAATAATTCAGGAAACCGCTACATTCATAATCAATGTTTCTTCTTTATATTTTTGTTTTTATTTTATCATGGATTAAGATTTAGTCAAAAATAGTTCAAGATATATACGTAGTGGTTGAACTAGATTTCCTTAATTTGTTGTTTGTTGTGTGTGGGTTAATTTGTATTTAGCATAGTATTAGTCTTGAACTAGATTATAGTTTCTTCTAGATTTTATAATGAAAAAAGTAGCTTACTAATTATTTGGAATTTGTTCTTGTGATTGGCATTATGAAAAACGAAGACATAATTGGAAAGTTTGCAATGAAAATGGGTGAGAAGAAAGTAAGCGTCATAAAGTGTGGACCAAAAAGAATGCAACACATTGTAGGATCGGCTTGCAGGGAGCTCACCTCTTTACTGGGTCACAGATCCTCTATTACATTGGATTATCACTCTATGAGTTACAACCTCTTGTTTCGAATTTTGGTTTAGAGATAGTAATAACATAAGCTTTTGGTCACAACAAGAGTTTGATTATTAATCTTTAACATCCCTTATAATTTGTTTTCATAAGTCAGGATATAAAACTTATGTATGTCACATTGATCTATTGTCTTACAAAATTGTGTGAATATACAAATAATAATATTTAGAAAATAATTAAATGTACTCGGATCTGGCTTTACAGGTCTCAAAATTATTTATGTTTTCAGAATTAGTTCGCATATTACTGAATTTTATTGTTTTGTTCTGTTATAAAACCGTCATATTTTTCTACATTAACTAGGTATTTAATGTACATAGAAACAAAATTATTCAATTTTATAACTCATGAGTTCATTAAATTTGAGATGTATCTAAATTTGACATGTCTTTGAATTTGGACTAGTATTTGCAATGGAGACATAATATATTCAATTGAATTTATATTTATTTTCCTTAATTCATATTAGTTTCGTCTATGATTTTTAAGTCGATAGGCTTTGTGTGTCTTGGAAATGTCTGTTGGTATAATGGAGAGGTGTGTACTGAGAGGGGAGGGGTGAATCAGTACCCTTAAAAACTTTTAACCAATTCTTTGTAACCACTATGTATTAATCGACTGAGTAGATTGCATACACCAAACATGTAGTATCCCTGTTGAAATGTAAATGCATGTAAAGTAAACAGTACACATACATAATATTAAGTACTCATGACACTAGTATTTTGGTATCACAGAAAACCCCTATTAGAAGGTAAAAACTGCGGTGGGGATGAGACCCACAAAACTTCACTACTGCAAAAATAAAGTTAGCTTGTTAAAGCTTTACAAAGAATGATCACTTCTGATGATCTTACCCTGTTAGGAGTAATAATGAGATCGATTAGATCTACCTTGTGTGAGTATTTTGTAACACAATCTATGTGTGCACGTGGTTAAGAGATTTATAATAAGACAATTAAGTCTACTCTATTAAGAGATTTAGAGTCTATTACAATTGTTAGAGAGTAACAAAAGTTTGATCTGAAACATATACAATCTCAATATTGTTGATACAGATCCATTATGTTTATACAAAAATGTATCATCTCAATGTGAATGATAATACCTTCTACTCATTTCTTCTCAGTAGCCTTGCCTTAGTTCTGAAAACTGATTTCTGCAATGTATTCTTTGTCCTTAAAATCCTTGTCTGATCTCTGATTTCTTTAGTATGGTGGCTACTTGATCATTTCTTGATCAACATCCATTACAAAAATTGGCATCGATACATTTATATATCAAATGATATGACCTAATTAGGGCTTAACAGTTACATCCTTACCCTAAGAGCAACGGTGTACAAAATTTACCTTGATCATCTACACATAGGAGACATAAACAATTAATGTTGTAAATCTGTAATTAACGTCCTCCTCAATCGTGTAAACCATTATCTAGGTCGGATAAAAAGTTGTTACATAGAATGATGTGCCATAACAAACTTTTAGGTGGTCTCTGTTCCACTCAGTTATTGTTCTCTCTCGGTGCTCGGTGTTGTCTGTATATCTCAGTTTTACTGGTGTTCGGTTATGTTGTATAGCTCGATGTTGTTCAATGCTCGGTATAGTCTTTCTACTCGGTAATCATTGTGCTCGATTAACTCTGGGCATGATCAGTGCTCTTGCTTAACTCTATACTTTGTTGATTATATCAACTATCTTTGTGTGACTCTGTTACCGACTGTTCATTATGTCTGCTTGATAACTAATGACAACTTCAAAGTGCAATTGGAGTAACATTCTTACCCTTTGGCATTAGTATCAAAAACTTATTACTGTACATAATACTATACATAGTGACTCCCCTTTTTACATGCTCTCCCTCTTTGTATATACTCGGTATATGTATATGAACTCAATCTGATTATAGTATCCCCCTTTACTATATATATATACATATATTTCCCCCTTTTTTGAAAATAATGACAAAAGGAGTATAACTTACAGTTTGTCAAAAATATTTGGATGGGAATTCTTGAGTGTTTCCAGTAATTTCTCACGTTCCTCCTTTAAATGCTCGAGGGTGAGTAGCTCTAAATTTATTTGAGCATGCATATCATATATGCTTTCTGTAATAGACAATTACAGGGTGGCAATGAGATTCTTTTCCAATGTCACATGTTTTTGTATCATAGCTAGATGCGGTAGTAACATTGCCTGAAGCTCGGTTACTTGTTCTCTGATTTGTTCCTCTTCTTTCTTCAAGTCTTGTCTCAACCACTGGTATTGAAGTACCTTGGTGTAATGCATCTCTAATACATGTTGCTAGGTTGATAGACTATGTGCACTATCCTTAGGATCTTGATCTATTTTCTTTAGCTTTTCACTAATCTCGGTAGTGAATTGATCTAGGGTCCATAGCTATTGTATAATTTTAATGGCTTTAGATATAACATTTTCTAAACCACTTACAAATTCAGACAAAGTTACCTTATGTACTGCCAATGTCTAGCTGATTTTCTCGGTAACTTTATATTGGATCTTCTTTTCTTCTCTTTCTTCCAATTTTTGCTTGGCATCAATGTCAGGATTGTCAATCGCCTCAGTGAGCAGTTCAAGTTGGTCGAGTATGGGGGCTCATTCATCAATGTTTATATCTAGTACAACTTGCATCAAAATCTATTTTTCTTTTTCTAGCACTTGTGCACTCTTTGCTTCTTGTCTTAGCTTGTCCTGTGTTGCTTTTCTCATGCAAATTTCACCATATTTCTTGAATTTTTCCGAATCAAGTATCCTTGGATCCCAGTCAGGAATCTCTATGATTTCATCTAAAGTGACTGCGTCCTTGGTTCTTTCTTCTTCTTCATTTTCTTTCCTAGAACACTCGATGAAGGAGATAGAGTTAATGTTAGATGAGCCTTTTTCTCAATTTATGGCTTTTCTTGCTCGGTACTCGGTGTGATTGTATGTGTCTGAATGTTGACCTCTAAATCAGCCACAACACAACATATTCATTGCTCAATCATTGAATTGCGAAGATGAACATGAATTGCGAAGATTCCACAAAATTGATTGAATCGACATGTTGCCTCCTATTTAGTTGGGGTGTTTAATTACTCTCGAAATGAGAGCCAACAACCATAGACCATTGCTAAAATGGAGGGTTTGAAAGCTTTGAAAATAGAAATGAAACTTATTCTATATGAGAGATGCAGTTGTAATCTAGGAATGAAAATGCAGATTTTAAGCTAAGAACTTGAAAAAGATAACATAATTAAGCTGGTTGATAAGTAAAAAAACTAAATTAAGATGAAGAATGCCAAGCTAAATGAAATTACACTGAAGATGCAATGAAAGCTTGAAAATATGAGATAATTGAGACAATAATTCGCTATAGTTTTGGTACTCTAAAATTGTTCTCTCTTCAAATGAAGGAAAGAACGTCCATAATATAGAAAAGCTTGAAGAGAGGATGAAGAGTTTCTTGGGAAGAAATGGCTGACTCTTCATCTCCATGGAGGAAGGTGAGACAAAATATGGAGGAATTATTTGATTAAATAAATGAATTATTGCCACATGGGTGGCTTTTGAATTATCAATTTTAAATGACGATAATCCATTCAAATAACCAAATAATATTTAATTCCCTTGATGTGTATTAACTAAAGGGGGTGGGATTAATTTAATTTAAAAGCACTTAGGAATTTAGAATTAAATTAATTAATCATAGGGATTTTTAGCTAATAAATCTTGAAAATTTAGGGATTAAATATGGTGTGAGATTTATGCAAATTCAGGTTTTCTGCATTTGAGACTAAGTCAATTAAAGACAATTAGGAAGGAGAATTTGCCTAGCACAATAGGACTTCGATGATAAGGTAATGCACCAAAATTGATTAGAATTGTAAGGTGCCAATTTGGGGGTGTTACATTTTGCCCCTCTTTGAATTGATGTGCGAGCAGTGCATTGATTCAAAGAATAGTCTGATGTGACAGATGAAGATTTTGGGAGTCTAGGTTAGGTTGTCAAGACACCGATCAGATCGAGAAGCAGAACCATCTTCAGAACAAAGCATGATTTTCCGAAGTCTAAGTTAGATTGCAAAGACAACGGTCCAAATACCAATTGAGAGAAGATCAAAATCAGGGTTAGGTTGCCCCATTGTCCGCTAATAGCTGATGAAGATTTAGGACTATCTCCAGAATCAGGGTTAGATTGCCCCAATACGAAGGTTAGCCCTCCAAAATCTAGGTTAGGTTGCCCACATAATGGTCTAAAAGAGATTTTGAGAGTCGTCTTCAGAACGAAGCATGACTTTCAAGAATTAGGGTTAGATTGCCCCAATACCTAATGAGATTTCAAGAATCATCTCTAGAACAAAGCTTGATCCTTGAGGATCTAAATTAGATTGCTCAGATACCTAGAAAGATAGATGACACGATGACAAGATGTGAGGCATCAAGATGCCCCTAGAAATTCAAGATCATGGAATATCCAATTTTGACCATAAGGTACGAAACACTAAATATGCCCCAAGTGATGAGATGCCCCTAGAAATGGGGACTTCTAATTCAGATCAGACTAATTTGAGAATGATGCAAAAAGATTCAATGATGCAATCATCCTGCCCCCTTGGGAGCGAAATTGAAAGATGACACAACAGAAAGATAATCGACAACAAAATATTGCAGATAGAAATAAGATCGAAGATCCAGAGGAATTCAAAGATAGATCAAGAGAAGGCAGAATCAATTTAGAGCGATCGAAAGGTCTTGTTGACTAGGTTTGACCATAGTTGGCCAAATTTGACTAGAATTGACTAGAGTTGACTTTGATGAAAAGATTGCAGAAGTCGAGAAAATGATGACAAGAGATGATTCTGACAAGAAATCGACGTCAGAAAGACAACTGCACAAGCGTCGAAGCCTGTCGGTCCCAAAATTTTAAAACACAATTTTGAGCTACTTAGGAGTGTCAGATTTCAATTTCGATCACCAAAATGGATTCAGAACGGTCGATTTAGCCAAGGGTGCAATTTTTGTGAAAAATGGAGCACTTTTGAAAATTAGGTCAAAAGCTATATAAGGCCTGGAGGGGTCATTTTCAAGTCATTATTCACTTTCATTTTTAGAGATGGTGAGGGCCCAAGCTAATATTGATAGCATTCCCATGCATACACATCGATTTGAGCGCTCCCGACGACACAACCGACCACCGGAGTATGACACACCTGTAAGTAATCAAAAAACCATCTTGCATTTCAAATTTTTATCGATTTGTAGATCTTTTTAGCATGTTTTTAATCTTTTACGTCCAATTACGACAAGTCTCATGTGAGGGAATAGTTTCCTCGCATCGGGCAAGGTCGTCCCTCGCGTGAGAAATTGGTTTCCTCGCGCATGTTAGGGCTTCCTCGCACGGGGTCCCTCTGCGAGCTCACGTGAGGTGCACGACAATGTCACGCAAGATTTCATCGCCAGTGATGAAATCTCATGCGAAGAGGGATCCTATCTCACGCGAGGTAGAAATCTCGCACGGGAAAACTAGATTTTCCTCGCATGGGAACTATTTGCAGACCCAGAAAGCTGTCGTCCAGTATGTCACAGAATCAGCTAATTAGAATGCCTCAAAATTGTGTTTAGGATAGATCCATAGCTTCATTTGTTTTCATTGCTTTGAAAAAAACCATCATATTGAGATAATGATCAAATTTTGCCGCTTTCTTTGCAAGTTGACTTCCCCGATGTTGCGTTTCGGTCTCACCATCTTGTCATAGGTGAGCTTGTGCAGAGACTGACAAATGATGATGGTGCCCATCTCGACGGGCTAGGACTGTCATATCTTCATGATGTACCTAAGATTCAGGTAAATCATGGTCTATTGGGTGCACTTGTCAAGCATTTCCATTTTCCGCAGGGGGAGATGACAGTCACCCCAGAGGATATATATAGGATCTTGAGAGTACCATTCCACAGGGCTCGCGTGGAGTACGATACCCAACCAAGGGCGGGCACACTTGTACTGAGAGTGATCTTCCAGGATGATCTGGTGATGGGTCATGCCATCTCTTGGGAGGATCTGATGAGCAGGTATGATGTAGAGCACATATTGGCAGTTGTCTTGGTGATGTTCTTGAGTTGTCACCTAGTACCAGATCGGGGTCAGCACGGATTGGAGTGCGGCTAGGGAGTCATGCTGTAGAAAATGTTAGCCAGCCCAGCAGTGAGGTTTAGATGGGGCGAGTGCATGCTCGCACAGATTTACCACGAGATGCATGAGATAGTGTATCAGGGCGCACGGACCATGGTGGCAGGAGTCGTGGTTCTATAGATCTGGGCCTGGGAGCACCTTCCCGTATGTTGGCTAGTTTTCCATGATACTCGACAGCCCTTAGAGCCATACATTTATAGGTATTTAGGTCCGATGACTCAGCCAGCACTAGGTAAGACAGATTACTGGCGGGCACAGCTAGATGATATGGAAACAGTTATATGGAGGCCATGGATAGCCACAGGGGTTTGGGATGATGCATGGCATGAGCTACCGCATATGTTATGCTTGCGTCCTTTGACCGGGTTCACCATCAGTGTCATTGAGCACTTCCTACTGACACGGGTCCTATGATAGTTTGGGAGACCATAGGACGTCTCTCAAGAGTACTGCACATATGCCCGATTCATCAATGAGATGAAGAAGGGATGGCAGCGGTAGCTAGACCAGAGCAGGAGCATGATAGATGCACAGGTACCACCAGCTGAGTGGGATTATTTAGTAGGGGTGACGAATGTAGGGATGACACCTACATACAAAGATCACATATTGGCGCACCCATTTTTGAGATTCATAGATCTTGTTGGCATGGGCCCACAGGTACAGCAGGTGGTACAGCTGCCAACACAACAGCTGCCACCGTAGTAGCCACCACCATAGTAGGTACCGCCATAATAGAGAGTACTACGGCTGAGGACTGGGCTAAGTCCCCTTCTTCCTAGATGGATGGGATCAGACGCAGGTGCAGGGAGTAGTGGTACTCAGGATAGGTCCACTAAGCAGAGGACAGGTGACAGTGATGAGTAGGGGGAGGACACTATTATGGATGATGCACAAGCAGGAGGATAGATGGAATGGGTACAGGAGGCTCTCAAGAAGAGCCGAGAGAGAGTGAGGTAGGTACAGAGGGAGCAGGATGACTACCGTACATAGGTGGTCATTCAGGAGACCCGAGTGGCCGAGAGGGATCGAGAGATCCGGGGACTACAGGACACATTGGCTAGAGCACATGTAGAGGTGAGATATGAGGCCGCTCAGTCAGCCTATTATTATGTTTCATACACGATCATAGTTCTCGAGGCAGCGGACCAGATTCTGCCATTTTCAGAGTATGTTGGGGCATGGGCCACTCCACAGGCACCTCCTTAGCAGCAGGACATGCCACCTCCTCCACCTCCTTCGGGTGGGAGTGGTTAGATGAGACATTTGATCCATATTGTACCACCATTTTGATATACTATACTTGAGTAGCACCATTGTACACTTGATCATTTGATATATATATATATATATATATCTGTGTGTGTGTGTGTGTGTGCGCGCTCAATTTTGGCATCATTCTACTTGTTCATATATTACTTTAAACTTGTATGTCTTGTGAGATGTTTCCTATATGATTAGATGTATAGATTAGAAATGTATGCCATGGACGAATATGCAAATGTTTATGCACATGTTTTATTGATGTATGAATGAATGTAGTGCAATGATAGATGTTAGATGGATAAATGCTATGTATGATTTGATTTATGCTT
>MU225605.1:281062-291390 GCA_018584345.1 Thuja plicata | reverse complement strand
AATAGTAAAAGGTTTCATGTTTGGAACAAGTCCCTTTAATACTATTTTTCAGATACTGTGAATGAATGTTTTCTTGTTACATTGATTTCATCAGATTGATATGCAGCTTTAGAAGAACTGATTGTATGTTGTTTGCGTTGCATGTATTGCTTACATCCAGCTGGATCTAACACCCCACTTTCTTCTCCTGATGCAGGTAAACCCTGAGAGACCTAAATGCAGATGCATAAACGAACCAAGAATCATGGAAACCTAAATGCAGATGCAGAAACCAACCACAAGGCAATGCATGGGACCCTTACTCCATACTTTCAATTATGCCTTCTATTCTGCAATGTACTATTATTGACATGAAAAGAAAGATGAAACAACACTTGTACAATGCATTCAGTTTGAATGCACAGTGTAATTGATCAGTTATATTTTAGAAATTCTTGAATGTGATCAACTCTTAGAGTACAAATAATAACTTTTGAAAATGAATGTAGTGGTAGAATATTTATTAATAATATCTGAAGGATAATATTAATGGGACTCTTCAAAAATGCAATTTTTTCCTATTTGTGGTTACTTTGATGCAATGTTGAAAATTAGGATAACAAGTATCTTCAAAGTTTTTTTGGTATCTTCTATTATCTCACTTCAAGAAAGAAGATAGATGTGCACAAATTGCATCAAAGAATATTTCAAAGATTATCAAAAACAAATTTGTGTCCAGTAATGCATTGTAATCCAAGATTTTTCTCAAGAGGGGCTCTGAGATTACCTTGTGGCTGAGAATTGCAAAGGAAAGAGGCAGCAGAAGGGTAAAGGTGATGTATCCGAGGAGTTTAGCCACACGATGCAGGATTTTCAGAGCTTCTCCAATAATTTTCATGGCGTCCATCGAATGAAATTTTTCTGTTTCTTTGTCCATCTTTTGATTCACTAGAAAATAGAGTTTGGAATGGATTTGCACGGGGGAAGATATAAATAGTGTTTCAGGGGAGGAAAAATCAACGGGACTTTTTCTTCTTCTTCTTTAGTTCCTTGGCTAATTAAAATATTTGACCTTTTTGAGGTGAAGAAAAAGTCTTCAATGAGACATCGGGATACACATTTAGAAAGTGAAAAAATAGGTGATTAAATTAGTAGTATTTTTTAGAAACCATTCATTTTTAGAAGTTTGAGTATGCATGTATGTGGCTGAATACATGGTTACCACTACAAAAAAAGCTATTTTTTTCTTGATTTAATAAATGCATTATTTATTATTCAAAGAATTTTTTTTTCTAATTTTACTATAGAACTTTGCAACTTATAGGAGTCATATATTAAAAGGAGTTTGTTTTCTAAGGGAACTTTATGATTTAAATTGGCTATTATATTTTTTCATAATACATGATCATATATTATGGGTGTCATTTTGTTTTGTAGATTGAATTAAAGGTAGTCAAACTCAAAGCACCAATTGGCTCATCAAGCTTATTAATAACAAGACGTATATCCTATCAAAAGTGATACTTGTAACAATATTTGTCAAATTTTAATTTTGAAATCTTTCCAAATCTATTAATAATTTACTTTTTAGATTATGTAAATCAATTGAAAAAGAACACAAAATTTTACCATAAACAACACTAAAACCACAGAAACTCTGGAGTATGCCATAAACAGCACTAAAACCACAAAACTCTAGACTGTTTAAAACATCAGCGGTCGAAGACTACGTAACCATCTCTGCTCTCTCAATTACTAATAGAATTTCAGGAGAACTTTTGTCTATAATAAAATTCATTAGCATACATGTTCTTATTTTGATCAGCTTTTGTGCCATCTGACAAACAGTGATAGGCAACTGAAACTCTCATGTAGAGGAATCCCAAAGCTTCCCTTCATCCATTTTGCAAATTCTTGCTTTGCTGCATTCAATTTAATGTTGTGTACAAGAGAACAATATGCAACAGTTTCTAACTATTACTAACCCATTTTTCTCTCCTGGAAAGTTGTCATGTTATTCCATTCACAGGGGAAAAGAGTCTTTGTCTTCTGGATTTCATTCAGCCTCAAAATAAAATGGTGTCAGAAGTTTCTATCCTTCACAGCCAACTAATAAAAGTCAAGAAAGCAGATCAACATGTGGGAGAGGATATCAGGATTTTAAGCCCTACAACAAGTTTTAGTGGGTTGGACTTAAACACTACCTAGTGTTGATTGTTTAGTATGGTTGTTTTGGGGCCTCAATGCTTAGTGTGTATTGTTTTAGTGTTGATATATTTTCCATAGATTAAAGTACTCATAGATTCTGAGATAAATAGATAATTTTACATTGAAAAATATATATTTTAATATATGTTTGTGGAGAATTTAAATCATTCTATTATTATATAAATATTTCAATTAAAATTAAGTTTTTTTTTCAAAATGCATGTTTGAATTGTTCATTTAGGAATTTCAAATTGAAAGTGCAGTATTTTTTAAATATAAAGAAAAAGTTATAAATTAATAAATTCTATCATAGTAATTTTATTTTTATTCAATACGCATATTTTCATATTTAAAAATTTATGTATGTTGGGAATTTAAAAAATTTCTCATTAGAATTCTCATACAAACAGATTTATGCAACAATACGGAGATATACTTTTTTACCAACCATCAATAATGCAACTCCTTAACTTTAGAAATAAAACAAGTTTAAATTATAATTATATATGATGTCTAAAAATAAGATGATGAGATACAATTATTATTATATAATATTTTATAGTAGTAAATTATAACAAAGATAAAATAAGACACAAATAGAAGGTGACAAATTTGTCTTAGTGGCATTGTTTGAATATATTATGCATGAAGAGGTTAGCTTCCATATAAACCAACTTTCTAGCCATGTTCATTTAGCTTCACTCTAAGGAGTCAAAAATCAATTTCCATCCAAAATTATTTTTTAAGAAAAATCTAAAATTAAAATGTTGACAAGTGTCAAAAAGCATTCCTAAGCTAGTGGAGAAATTTCTAGTCCCCCCCTTTTTCACCTGCTTAAATATGAAACCCTATAAAGTATGAGCTCCAATTTTGGTGGAGAAGATTCTAAATAATCCCCTTAGAAAAACAAAATTTTGTTCATGGGGCCACCCTCTTCCTCAAAAATAGAGCTTAAGCCCCCCTTATGGGACCCCTTCCTAATTACAATGATAGTAGTTGCATGGGCAGATAGTTATAAGATAGAGTAGTCATGTAATGTGAGCGAAGAGAGAAGTAAATAAGTAGATTCCATTAAAGCACTACAAAAATGAAAATAGTAGACTTATTGACATGAGACATAGTAAATAGGTGTAAAATGCTTCACATGTTTGGCCAACCCTTAACAATTAGAAAATCATGGATGTCAAGTAAGATGGATTAGCATGGATATTTCTATTGTATATAAAGGGTACTAGTAAAGGTATTTATATTTATTATATGTAATTTATTATTTAAATTTTGAGTTAGTCTTTATACCTAACCTAACCCACATTAATCAATTGGAAAAGAATTTTGAACAAAATCATTGATTGGCTTATCAAAATAGTTATAATTTTTTTATCAACGTGAGATTCATTACATGTTCATAGGAAAACAAAAAAACAAGAGAAGACAAGAAGATGATATGCATCTAACAGGTTATTGAAGTGCCTCCAAAAAACTACCTACTTTAATTGATGTGAATACAATCCTCCTTAAATCAATAGGCAAGTAGATATTTCTCTATCTAACTTTTACCTTTATACTTTGAAGAAAGCATGAATTTAATAACCTTGAGTTGAGCTAGATTCCTTATTATGCATCATCTTAAAATTTTCAAATCCAAGAAACAAACTTGAGATTTATGCTTAAATCTCTTGTTGGTCCTAATGTTATTGTGGTAGTGTTGATAGGTATGGCAATATTTCCTAATTTTATGTGACAAATGTAATCCTTACACTAGTTAATTTAAATTAAATGATTGCATATCCATGTGTCATTAATCAATATTAAACACATATGTCTAAGCTTCCACGATGAATGGTTCACTATGTGCAGCCCCTTGTTATACATGATTTTCAAAATAAGTGTTAAAAAGTAAAGTTCATTGCATGTATATATATGTATTGAAAGTAGATATGGAACTCTAATGTTGATATCTAAATATTTGTTGTGGAGAATGATACATGATGATTAAAATTTACATTACAATGTTTTTTATGAAAAAATATTTAATATTCAATGGGCCCTTGGTCTACTAGTGAAGTTGAATGGTTCCAAATGAACCCACCAAGGATCAAGTCTTGTTGAGTGCAAAGGCTCTCACATCATAAGGGATGAGGTGGGGATCGTGCCCCGGGCGAATTTGGCGGAATGGATACCCCTCAGTCCTTGGCTTTAGCCTAAGAGGTTTCAGCCTATAGGCTCATGCTCCGTATCGGGTAGCAAAAATTTTGTGGTGGCCCTCCCTGGGTTGGTTTGCTCGCAGGCTTCATGCCTCTACTGGGATGCCATACTCGCAGGTTTAAACCTCCATAAAAAAAAATTTATTTAATAGCATCTCTATGTTTCACAATAACCAAAGTGCTTTTTCAACAAATCCATTTTTTATATATATTACAATTAGGACATTCTATGAGAATGGCCCTTTTAATAAATCCATTTTGTTTATATTGTGCAATCATGAAATTCCATGAGATGAAATCTCTTTGAGGCATTACACCAACGATCAAATGGTTCACATGCCTAAACCATTCTTCGATAGTTTGCATGTGTCTACCAAGCATTTTCAGCTATTATATTTGACAAAAATCCTCTTTTCATTATGCTTTGATGAATGTCCATTCCTGTTTCAAAGCTCCCAATTTGGCACAGGGGTGGGAGGATGCTAGCAAAGGTTGTGGAATTTGGCTTTACACCTACTATGCTTCCACATTTTGCATCCATGTCTACATGAGCAGTTCAGCCACAATATTTAACAAAATTATCTATCCTTTACCTATAATATATGACAAAAATCCCCTTTCCACCATGCTTTTGATGGATGTCCGTACCTTGTTCCACGGCTCCCATTTTGGCATAGTGACCAATTACATTTACTTGAAAATTTTAACAGCCTTTTTCATAAATCAATTTTGTGCATATCTTGCAATCTTGAAATTCCATAAGATGACATCTCTCTAGGCATTCTGTCAAACTGTTCACATGCCTTGTCTATTCATTCATATTTTGGATACATGTCTACCAGAGCATTTCCAGCTATAATATCTGACAAAAACCCTCTTTCCATTATGCTTTGATGGATGTCGATGCCCTGTTCCAAAGCTCCAATTTTGGTATAGGAAGCAAGGATGCTGGCAAAGGTTGTATAATTCAGCTTTACACCTACTATGCTTCCACATTTTGCATACATGTCTACTTGGGTAGTTCAGCCACAACATTTGACAAAGTTCTTCCATCCTTTAACTAAAATATATGAAAAAAGCCCCCCTTCCACTATGCTTTGATGGATGGTCATACCCTATTCCAAAGCTCCCATTTTGGCACAGGTAGGTAGGGAGTATACTGTCACGGGTTGTGAAATATGGCTTTTCAACTGCCAATTGCATTTACTTGAGAGTTTCAATAGCCATTTTAACAAGTCAATTTTGTGCATATCCTTCAATCGTGGAATACCATGAGATGACATCTCTTTGAGACATCCTGTCAAACTGTTCACATGCTATGTCTATTCTTCCATATTTTGCATACATGTTTACTTGAGCATTTTTAGCTATAACATCTAACAAAAATCCTCTTTCCATTATGCTTTGATGGATGTCCGTGCCCTGTTCCAATGCTCCCATTTTGGCAGAGTCAGTGAGGATGCTGGAAAATGTTGTGGAATTTGGGTTTACACCTGCCAATTGCTTCTGACATAAATCTCATTCCATGAGATGACATCTCTGATTCATTATGCTAAATAGTTTGTTTGCTTTGTCTGCGTTTTTATGTCTATCCGGGCAGTTACACATGCCTGAACTATGCTTCCACATTTTTCACACATGGGCAGTTACAAATGCATCGTATATCCTTCCAAATTTTGGAAGCAGGTGCCTGGGCAGTTACAGCCACAACATTTGACAAAATTCTTCTATCCTTTACGTATAATATATGACAAAAAAAAAGCCTTCCACCATGCTTTGTTGGATGTCCTTACCCTGTTCCAAAGCATAATGACAAAGTTGCATTTTCTTAAAAGTTTCAACAGTGTATTTAATATATCCATTTTCTGCATTTTCTGCAATCATGGAATTCCATGAGGTGACATCTCTTTGAGCCATTCTGTCAAACAGTTCACATGCCTCGTCACTTCTTCCCCGTTTTGCATACCACTCTACCAGAGCATATCCAACTATAATGTCTGACAAAAATCCTCTTTTCATTATGCTTTGAGGGATGTCCATGCCCTGTTCCAAAGCTCCCATTTTGGCCTAGTCAGGGAGGATGCTAGCAAAGGTTGTACAATTAGGCTTTACACCCACAATTGCATTTTCAAAAAGTTTCTGAAGTCTATTCAGCAAATCCATTTTGTGAATATCCTGCAATCATTGCAGACAATAAGACCACATTTTCTGAAAGGTATGTTTTCAAACTTCCAAGTGCAATGTCTCCACATTTTGCATACATGTCCACCAAGGCATTTGCAACTGCAACATCTAACAAAATTTCTTTAATCTTTATGCTTTGATGGATGTCTATGCCCTGTTCCAAAGCTCCCATTTTGGCACAGGCAGGTAGGATGCTCGCAAAGTTTGTGGAATTTGGTCGGAGATGCCCAAAAGCTGATGAACAGTGATCAACAGGGGATCCATCTCACAGTGTTGTGTACCATCCAAATGGTGGAAACAGTGGGGAAACAAGGAACGGGACGGAACTTGCTACAGGAAGTTCAAAATCAAAAAGGGAATCTTTCAAAACGGTAAAAGAATCTGGTCTGCAATGTTGATGTAATTTTTCTGGTGCAATCTTAGAGATGAAACTGGTGACAACAAAAAAGAAGACTATTTGTTAGTCCAAGTAGAATTGCAAGGACTGTCTTAACAATCTCAGAAACATTCGCCAAGAGCTGGTCTCACCTTTTCAACATATCAAAAACAGATCATAGCTATATCTGCCAATATGACATCAACAGCATCTCATAGTTTATATTCGATACTGTGACTGGTCTCCAGCATTTAACTTTGTTATTGGCGTCAACCAAGTTATCACATCTCAGTTATCTTTATTGACCATCGTTTGACATCTTTCCTGAGTGATATGGATAGCTGCTGTAGCATAGCTGTTTTGTACACAGTAAGAGAGACATCTTTATCTATTCAAATACTACCAAGCAAATACACATAAGCTTCATTTAATTGTACTATACCCTCATACAAGAAAACCCTTGGGCCAGACAAATGTAGATGAGAACAAACCACTGCAGCTTCAGGAAGTTAATTGTGCTCCAAAGTCAACACTCAGAGATGAACATAGCAAACTTTAACACATTGGTTGTTGTCAATGCATATCGGCATCACCAATAGTCCCTGCAAGAGCATAATCCATCCTTGAAGTGATGGAAACGGTTTGCATCCCTCATATAAATATCTCGGGCAGCAATTTTGGAGATGAACTTGGCAGCATTGTGGCAGTCACCACAAACTCGAAGGTTTTTGGTAATCCGAAGTGGAGTTCCAGGGCTTGTGTTTATAATGCCAAATGCAATGGCCAACTTCTCACTGTGAGTTGACAGCATATCTTCCTTCAACTCCTCTTCCACGTCATGCAGAACAAAATTTGTGTCGGGCACATATCCTGCCTCCTCCATCTGCACAGTTAAGGTGTCCAGCATTTTGTATATTTTCTCTGATTGAGGATGCGATCTGTCTCCAACAAGAAATGCTTGAACACTGTTACTTACTTCTATTAAACTGCATCCTGGAGTCTTTTTCAATCCCCTGGCTTTAATCATTAATCTCATTTTTGCTACATCATCCCATCTGCCAGCTGCAGCATAAATGTTTGAAAGCAGTATGTAGCATCCAGCATTGTCAGGCTCTAAGTCCAAAAGGTGTTCTGCCACACAATGCCCTAAGTGAATATTGTTGTGGATTCTACATGCTCCAAGCAAGGCACCCCACACACTGGCACGGGGTTCTAATGGCATTGCTCTGATAAAGTCCCATGCCTCATTCAGTTGCCCAGCACGTCCAAGGAGGTCCACCATACAAGCATAGTGCTCCACTTTAGGAGCAATGGAATAATTTTGAGTCATAGAATTAAAATATTTCCAGCCCTGCTTCACTAGGCCTGCATGACTACAGGCAGACAAAAGAGAAACAAAAGTGATGTGATTGGGTATTACACCAGCCAGCTGCATTTGATGAAAAAGCATAATTGCTTTCTCACCAAGCCCATGCATGCCATAACCAGCAATCATTGTGCTCCATGAAACCACATTTCTTTCAGGCATCTGGTCAAACAATTGGCGTGCAATCTCTACACTTCCACAATTGGCATATGTGTCGATCAGGGCTGTCCCCACTCCAACATCAGAATGGAATCCACTTTTAATTATGTAACCATGAATCTGTTTACCTTGATGCAGAGCTGCAAAATGGGTAGATGTCAGAAGCACATTCACCATTGTCACTGCGTTAGGTTTTACAGCCACTACTTGCATTTGACGAAAGAGTGCCATAGCCTCACTGGGAAGCCCACTCTGGGAATAGCCACCAATCATTGCAGTCCATGTTATTGTGTTTCTATTGGTCATTCCATCAAATAATTGGCGTGCAGTATATACATACCCACACTTGGCATACATATCTATAAGAGAATTCTGCACAAAAGCATCCAAATCTAAATTTGCCTTAACTATGTAACCATGGACGCACATGCCTTCATGCAGGGCTCTTAGATGGGCACATGCCTGGATGATAATTACCATAGTACAGGGGTCGGAAGTTGCATCTATCTGCTGCATTTGATAAAAGACAGTCAAGGCTTCCCTGGCATTTTCATTTTGAACATATCCAGTAAGCATGGAATTCCATGACACCACATTTTTTTCAGACATTTTCTCAAAGAAAAGATGTGCCAAATTTACTCTTCCGCACTTAGAATACATGTCTATTAGAGAATTTCCTACGAAAACATCTGATTCAAACCCACTTTTGATCACATAGCCATGCATTATCGCACCTTCCAGTAAAGCTCTTATATGAGTACATGCCTGAAGCACGCTTACAATGGTAAACGAATCAGGTTTTATGTTTGCCAGTTGCATTTGACTATAGAGTTGCATGCTCTGGCTGCCATTTTCACTTTGACTGTACCCAGCAATGAGTGTACTCCATGTTATGACATCCTTTGCAGTCATTTTGTCAAACACACTTCGCCCGTTCTCTATACTCCCACACCTAATATACATGGCTACAAGAGAATTACCTAGAGAGACATCCAACTCAAACCCTTTTCTAATTATGTAATCATGAATGCACTTTCCTTGCCGCAGAGCACCTAGATGGGCGCATGCTTGAAGTGCAGACACCAGAGTCGCTGAATCTGTTCTCACATCTGCTAAGACCATTTCATTAAAAAGTAAAAGTGCCTCCTTCCCCAGCCCATTATGTGCATACCCAGCTATCATTGCATTCCATGAAACCAGACTTCGATTAGGCATTTCGTCAAACACCAGTTCCGCAAAATCTATACTCCTACATTTCGTATATAGAGATAACAAAGAATTACTCACAACTATATCCGAGTCAAAACCAATTTTAACTACGAAACCATGAATGCACTTAGCATGTTGTGGACCTTCTAACCAAGCACAAGCCCTCATCACATTGACGATGGTTATACTACCAGCGAGCATGCCACACTTTCTCATCTGAGAAAAGATTCGCAATGCTTCAGACCCATTACCATTCTGGGCATACCCCACGATCATAGAATTCCACGACACTACATCTCTTTGCGGCATTTCGTCAAACAATTGACGCGCGAACTCTATACTCCCACATTTTGCATACATACTAATAAGTGAATTGGCTACATAAACATCAGATTCATATCCAGCTCTCACAATGTCTTCATGAATGCCATGACTAATTTCAATAGCCGAAAGGCCGAGACCTGTACAGGCTTTGAGCACCATGGTGAAACTAAAATTGTCTGCTTGTATTCCTCCTTTTTTCATCTGGTAATACAGTGAAAGAGACTCACCAAACAACCCAGCCTTTGAATACTCCCCGATGATAACATTCCATAACAAAACATTTGTTTTGTTTGTTATTCTGTCAAACACAAGACGTGAA
>MU225605.1:255305-281012 GCA_018584345.1 Thuja plicata | reverse complement strand
ACCCAGCCTTTGAATACTCCCCGATGATAACATTCCATAACAAAACATTTGTTTTGTTTGTTATTCTGTCAAACACAAGACGTGAATTCTTCAAACTACCATAATTAGCATACATGCTCATCAATTTCTTAGCTAGAAAAGTGTCTTGGCTGTACCCATCTATGAGAATACGGGCATGCAGTTGGGTAAGTGCTTTTATGTTGCTGCATTCCTGCAATAGATAAGCATATGTGTTGGGATTCTGATTGTAATGAGACGATATATCTTCTACCTTCTCTGTGCATCGATAACTTGTTATAGTGCTGAAGCGCCTGAATATTGAAAAAAAGTTGAAACCTTTGAATTTCTGAATAACCTTCTCAGAATGCCAGTGCAATACCATTATACATTGAACTCTAAAAAATAAGGTTAGATTACATGTACGTGAGTTTAGATTTTCTTCAAGCGCCTTACAAAGACAATATGTGTGATTTCCTGTATGAATATACATGCGATGCAATTGTGTTTTCCTATATGAATAGACATGCGATGCATTGCAGTGGACAAACATGGACTATCATGTTAGGAACTGATGCAGAGCAATAGGCAAATTTGTAATCAGTATTAATCAAAACTATTTATATTTTATGTTGGTTGGTTTTTTTTTTCTCACTTTAGGTGAATTTTTCTTAGTATTTAATAAGTTAAATATTTATATAAAATATTTTGGCATGACTAATATTAGACTTAAGGGTGCAATTTGTGTTTTTGTTGATATAAAATATTGGCAAAATTTTAAAATTAGAAAGGTGAGTGTTGAAAACTTGGGGACCCCATATACTTTAAATGGAGTCAATTTTAATTCAAATTTAATTTTTGGGAATTTAATTGTGTCACTAAGTTTGGGAGTCAAGTGGGAGTGAAAATGGGACGTAAATTTTGGGAAATGAGATAAAATGGAATTTGGTGTAGGAAAAAAGGAGTTCATTGAGTGTTCATTAGTAGTTTTTATAGGTTTGAAGGTGAAGATTGAAGAGCTTGAAGAAAGGCTTTTGGGAAGCCATTTGTTGCTACAAATGCACCATTGTTGCAGGCATATAAACAAACTTATATCATATTCGGAAGGTGTATTGTGAGGCCAATAGGCTCACCTCATTGTATTTTAAGATTGTTTAAAGTTTCAATGAGAAATCCTTAAGTTTTCTTGAATCATTTTGTTGTTAGGAGGAATATTAATGGAAGATCATTTGTTCTTGTAGGAATTCATTTTGCAGGTCTTGGATCACATTTGTATCATATTGTAATGTGGAGATGAGATGCCAATAGATTTGGCTCATTGTTTTGTAAACTTGTTTCAATTTTCAAGAACAATTCCTCTAGTTTGTTGCAGCAATTTGATATCCATATAATCTTTGTTTGTATATTTTAAATCAGATTTGCAATAGGATGTGAAATGTGTTTTGGGTTTTTTTTTAGTAGGACAACCTCCTTACATGAGGAATGACTAACATTTTTAAAATTCAAATTTTTGCTTTTTAAATATATGAGGGACCAAAACCAAAATTCATGCAATAATATAAGTGAGAGATGTGAATATTATTTAGTGTATATGTGGACAAAATCCAATGTCATCCTTGACATAAATTTAAATTATTTAAATTTGAATTTGAATTAAACTCCACTTTTGGTACTTACGTGTATTTGACAAGATTCTCCTCAATCTCCAAACCTCATTTAGCTGATTTTGTATTTAAAATTTTTCTTTAGTCTCACCTTACATTTATATGAAAGGAATACATTAGTTTTGGGTTATTGGTGGGGAAAAAATCAATGTGCAAGGAATCTTATCTAAAAATGACAATCGAATGAAAAACTATACTAGACTTAATATATTGATAAATAACATCAAATATTAATACTGATATAGTATTATGATATCCTATATCAACAAATTTTCTAATATTATCACAAATACAAATCCACATACCAAACTAATAATTTCACTACACCTTATTTCACCAAAAGTCGTAGAGATGACAAATTGTGGAATTCAACTTGTATTATTGAAATATTTGATGGAAGTACAAACAATGGTTTTTTTTAATATTAAAAAACAAAAATAAATAGGTGAAGTAAATCTAGAAACACCCATTAATATCTTCTTAAACTACATAGCTGTAAGAATTTGCCTAAGGAAAATAATGAAAATGCCAAGATCTAGAAGCTCAATTGATAGCACAAGAGAGACAAATATGACATGATCAATTGATTGATTCAATAATGATCAAATAATAATGGATGCCCAATTGATAAATACAAAGTAGATGTGTCTGAATATATAGGCAATGCATGATAACTAGGAGATATGCAAGTGATAACCTATCAACCACACAAGGTGGAATCACATGTCCGCCAAAGGTGGATCATCCTCCATTGCACAACAAAGTATGTGTAACATGTGCAACAATGAGAGGATAATAATGTGATAAGAGCACTAAAGGTGGATCTCACACATAAAGTGGAATGAAATAAGAAATATCACCACCTAAAGTGGAATTTCTCCTACACCACGTGCTAAAATGAAATGCAAACTCTTAGGTGTCTTATATGCAAACTACTATGCAATGCATTATCCTAAGTAAACTTAAGTAAAGTTTAATTAGGAATATTAAATTAGACCACACCCCCACCCCCCCCCCCCACTTAAGTGCAACTTAGGGGAATGTACTTAAGCTTACAAAGCTAGATGACAATGCATGATGGGTCCCGACTACTAGGCCATGTGAGGTACCCATGTACAATATAAAAGTGCAAAAGATATGCAATGCAATCTCTCATAAAGAGGAGAAAGAGGGAAAACCTCATGGGAAAACCCCAGCTCCCCCAAAAAGAGAGATAAAAATAAACAAGATGCATGGATGGATGGAGTAATCAAGACCCCCAATTATGACATACATCATGCAAATACAATGAAGAATCCCTCCATAGGAAGGAAACAGGAAGACACGATATAGCCCCCATAATGAATAATCTCCTCCAAGGATGGTAAGTGCTTGAAGACAAAACATAGTCCAATGCCTATAAACAACATTTCTCCCCTTAGGAAGAAGGTAGACCAAGTATAGACGCAAGAAGGCTTCCCATTTTGGATAGGAAGAAGGAAGGGAAATCCAAAAGAAGTATGAAGTCTCTGAAGTGTGTTGATGTGTTTCCATGTCCTCGGTTGATGAAGATGCCACAAACCAATCAGGATCAAGCCAAATAGAAGAATGTGACAAGCCATGAACCAATGGTAACTTAGTGTGATCAAACTCCAAAGACAAAGATGTCTCCTCAAAATAGGAATTAGTCAGAGAGACAAAGAAGCCCCCCTCAATGTATAATGTACACCCATGGTAGATGCTCCTAGATCAATGTAGAAACTACTCCAAGAAAATTATACAATGTTCTTCCCTTTAGGAAGAAAAAATGCCAAAGGTGTATCAATAAATCCTCCCCAATCTCTAGGAAGAATCCTCAAAATGAATGATGCCTTAGGAAACTGAATAGGAATCTCCAACACATGAGTATGATCAACCTGAACCATGCAATGTGACATCTCAGGTGAAGTCTAAGACTCATGAATGTCGATCTCCAAAGACTCAAATGTCTTCTCTGAAGTGAAAGAGACCTCCACCAAATGTTGTATGAAAGGATCCACAATCATATCAAACTTGAAAGAAGGATCAAGTGAAGAATGAAGATGAGGGTCAGAGTGTTCCCTTACAACAACTGAAGAAGGCTCATCCTCATCAAAGAGAAGATGAATTTCATCAATGATGTCTTCCAAAACCTCAATGTAGGACTCCACAAACAAGCCTGTAATGTCTCTCAAGAATTCATCTCAAGGAACTATAATTGGAAGATGAGGAATATCATGTTGCACTGAATCACAAGAACCCATGGTTCTAGAAATACAAGCATCATCAGGAACAATAGTAGAAATGATCTCAATAGAAGAAGTAGCTTCAGGTTCTGGAATATAAACTTCCCATCTAGATAGAATCGGTGAGGTAGCATCATCAAAGGGTAAATTATTTGCCTCATCAATTGGAATGAGACAATCTACAAATGGATCTTGTGGGAATGGAGGAACATGGGCATTTCTATATATCTCCTAAATAATGGTCCAAATTGTGTGTGGGCAACTAATATCGTTGATCTTGGGATAAATGACACAAAAGAGAAATGAACTGAAGTTGTCACAAATCAAAAATCTGATATGTTCATTCTTTCTTACCCAAATGCCATGATTCCACCATACTTTTGGTTCAGGGGTGAGTCCATAAAGATTAGGCAAGATATTAATCCATTTACAATGTGTGATGATTCCTCTTGCCCATGACTCATAATTACCCCCATGCAAGGTTATGACAGCAGGATGTGGTTCTATCCCCATGATTACATCAAAATGAGATCAAAAAATCATTACACCCCCCCTCCCCCCAAAAATGCATTAAATCAAAGAACCTCCCCGCCAAAATAAAAATAAATAAAAAACTAGATGCTTTTGACACTTTATATGTAGTGCATGTACAATTTCCACTTGCCAAAATGGACCAAAGTGGACTTATGAGTTTAATGATTACAATAGAGAATATGAAGCTATAGTAGACTCAAGAAAATAGATACAAGACCACTCAAGGATCTAATCAATTACAAGTGCCAAAATAGACCAAATGTTGAAAGTGCTATGTCCGCTCACAATGGAATATGATACCAAATCTGAAAAGTAGACAAATAATTATGCATTTTCAAAAAAAATGGCACCTAAAAATGTGTCCATATGAGCCCAAACGAAGCCTATAAAGTTGCAAAATCAAGGATTGGATAGGTACAGTCACCAAAAGCTACAATTTCTACAAAATTCATGCACCAAAACTAGAAAATAATAACACCATTAAAAAATTCAAGAAATTCTAGCTTTAAAAAAATTGCTTTGAAAAAGGATCCTAGATGACCAAGTTATGGGCTTTCAAAGTCGGACTACCAAATCAAAACTACAAATGGTGAGGGGTCCAAATTTTCAAACCCTGGCGACATGAGAAAATCCACGATTGTAACTTTGATGGTCAAACAGACGCCAAAGCAGCACAAATTAGACCAGTTATGACAGTCAAACAACCATCAAATTTAACACAACAAAATGATTGCGCAATAACCAGATTAAAATTGACAGTCATACGACCGTCAAATAAAAAGAAAAAAATGCCCAGTGACGTCCAAACGGGCGTCAAAATTATAATAGTATACCTGACTACTATGGAAGAGTATAGGTATGAGATGCAAATTGATAATGAAAACAAGATTATCAGGGAGTTAAAGGAAAAGTTGAGACATTCTCTTGCAAAGAGGAGAGAACTTGTTGATCAATTGAGTAGGAGTCAAGACTACATAGACTAACTGTATAAAGGAAGTACATTTGAATAATTTGAAGAAGCAGTGGTGAATCTATTGGAAAAGAACAAGAAGCTTAAAGAAAATATGGATAATCTGAGAAGGGATCTTGAAATTCAGTCTGTCAGGATGTGTATGTACACATTTGTCACCACCTATAGAATGTCTCAGTACACTTACACAATATAGAGGTTGATGTGGCCCAAAAAATTTGCAGAAAAATTCTGAAATAAAATATTGACTAAAATTTATAGAAAAATCAGATCCGCAAATAATTTCAAAAATTAATTACCAAATTTGCAGATTGAGCTACCAAAGTCTGATTTGCAAAAAAAAAATCCTTAGATTTGACTTTTGCCCAATATAGGCAATTTAGAGTCAAAATTTACCGAAACGGCCACCCGAACGCTATGGCGAGGTCAAATCTTGCTCTAGACCTCCCAATAACTGTTGATATCCTGGATCTAAATTATGGCCCTCCAAAAGTTGAAGCAAAAAACTCTCCAATGGATATGCAATGAAATCTTCTATGGCTTTGATACGATGTAAGAATTTTCCTAAGGCAAAGCATGAAAATGCCAAGATCTAGAAGCTCAATTGATAGCACAAGAGACACAAATATGAGATGATCAATTGATTGATTCAATAATGATCAAATAATAATGGATGCCCAATTGATAAATACAAAGTACATGTGTCTGAATATATAGGCAATGCATGATAACAAGAAGATATGAAAGTGATAACCTATCAACCACACAAGGTGGAATCACATGTCCACCAAAGGTAGATCATCCTCCATTGTACAACAAAGTATGTGCAACATGTGAAACAATGAGAAGATGATAATGTGATAAGAGCACTAATGGTGGATCTCATACATAAAGTGAAATGAGACAAGAAATGTCACCACCTAAAGTGGAATTTCTCCTACACCATGTTCTAAAATGAAATGCAAACTCGTAGGTGTCTCATATGCAAACTACTATGCAATGAATTATCCTAAGTAAACTTAAGTAAAGTGTAATTAGGAATATTTATTTACACCAACAATAACATTAGCAACATTTTTTTGCCTCAATTTGAAGAATGAGTCTTCATAACTATGGAAGATGATTTAGAAAAAAAAAAAAAGAACACCAAGATATTATGTTAGAATTTGAGGTTGATGTAATCTATGGTGTTGTATTAATTTTGGCATTGATGTCAACATATCCTTATTCCAGTCTCTTAGTGTATGGATTGTTGTAGAACCGACTGGTTTGGCGTATCAGTTGGTGTGCTCTGATAGTTTGTATGTTTCGGTCAAGGTTGTCACCGATAGGTTTCTGTGAGTGTTCTTTGTTGGATGGAATATGCGGTTGATCAGATCGATCCTATTTGGAGGTGTATCTTTTTTTCTATTTTTTGGTCTCATCTATGTGTGTGTAATGTGTGTATCATATCTGTTGGAACTGAGTGCTTTGGAGATGGTGTAGAATATTGGCTTGAGTGTGTTGGAATGACTATGGAAAGTTGGGACTTAGAGGGGAGGGGTGAATCAGTGCCACAAAAAAATGAATTTTCATTAACCATATATTGTTGCTTGTTGTTTACCAAATTCAATAACTTGAAATAAAACATCAAAACATTCAAGTATATGAACTCACAACTCTATGTTTTTGTTTACGCAGAAATCCTTGGTTAGAGGACAAAACTACAATGGGGATGACACAAGCTCCTAACAGGGCTAAATCTTTTAACAAGGATACTATACTCTCAATACATTATTTGTGGGTGTTAATTCCCACCGAGGTTTTACCTTTAACAGGGTTTCCTCGACAACAAATATTGTGTTATGGTGTTGGCATTTATTGTGTTATCATTTATATTTGCAAATTTGGTTTATAAAGTTTAAAGTTCAATAACCTATATTACAACTTATTCACCCCCCCTCTCAGTTGTCTTGTGGACTGTTATTCCTAACATTAATTAGCAGCATTAGACCAGGGGACCAATTTCAAATTCTTGTTGGCAGTGCCAACAGCAACATTATCTATAGGTTGTTTTGGTGCAGAAGTAGAAGGCTCAGGTTCTTTGAGAATGATCTTTGCACGAGACCAAGTAATGATGTTAGCATAAACCTGAGATTGTTCTTGGTCAGAGGAATGGGACGCAGGCCCTTGCAAGACGAAGGGAGTTTTTTGTTTGGGAGTGTCTTCTCTTCCCTTGATGGTAATAATGTCACAGTTTTCGACATTGACAAGTTCAACCATATTTATGACATTATCATTATTAGTGTACGTATATTTGACCTTGGCATGAGTGTTTTTATCTCTAGAGGATTCGCCTTTCTCATGAGAAGGAAAGGGGTCTTTGAATACCTGGTGATCTGAGTTCTTTTCGTGACTCCCCACAGCAACAACCTTACTGTCGATAAGGTCCTAAATTTTATGCCACAGTTGCATGTAGCTAGTTGTTTTGTGACCCTTATTCTGGTGGTAATCACAACATGCAAATTCATTTCACCAAGAAGGTCCTGGTTGTGGATCGAAAGGACGTGAATTATCTAGAGGAGTGAGTATTTGGTTTTGCAAGAGAGTCTTGTAAACTACGTCGTGGGGTTCTCCCAGAGGAGTGAACTCACGCTTGGGTCGAGGAGCCCAAGGTTTAGATCTAGAATAATTTGAAGGCAGTTTAGTTTTTGTCATAGCCTGTTCAATGGGTTTGGTCGCCTGCATAGTGGTAGTAAGCTTAAATGCAGCCTTTGGAGGCTTGGGAGTTACATTGTCAACAACTCTGTCATTCACAACATCCCAGTTCTTATTGAAAATCTTAGGTTTGTCTTTGCTTAAAGAGGAGGACCCATGTTTTTTTATCCTTGTGTAGGGTCAGTTCTCCTTTCTTGACCATGAATGTTTCAATTCTCATGTCTTGTTTGATCATGTCATTGAAGGTCAAGGACCTTGCAGTTGTACTTGGTACCTAAAATTGGGAAGAAGATTGTCCAAAAAGATGTCAAGCTTTTCAGACTCGGGTATCTTACAAGAATATTTCATATAAAGTTGTCTCCATCTCTGGAAAAATGTCAAGAAAGGTTCCCCATGGTTTTTATTTAAACTACAAAGATCATGGATGTTAACCGGATGTTGGATGTTATGTGAGTAGTTTTACAGAAACAGGTTGGAAATCTCATCAAAATTCTTGATGCTGGTAGGTAACCTAGAGAGCCACTCTATGGCAGACCCTCCCAAACTACATGGGAAGAGATGCATGACATAAGTTTGGTCATGTATAAACTCCATAGATAAAGCACCAAACTCTCTTAGTTGGTCTTGAGGATCAGAGGTACCCAAGTATTTTTCATACTTGGGAAGTTCAACCCCTTTAGGAAATGGAGGCATGCAAATACTTTTGTCGAATGGGAACAAACAAATGCTATCCAGCGTGAACTGTGTGGCCGGTTTGTCCTTATCCTTCATGAGTTGAAGAAGTTGTTCTTGCATGCTTTGAACTTGTTTTTGTAATCGGGAGTTTTCAATTTCTTCCTCCTTTGTGACAATAGTCTCTACATTGTAGTTTGAGAGTAGCTTGGCCCCTTGATTAGCTAGCTTGAGGAGATATTTCTCTTTATCTTCCTTCAGGAGGATCTCCATCATTTTACGAAAGTTTTTATTTTTGTGAGTATCCACTATATTTTCCTGAGTTATTATCTCCTCCTCATCGCTAGGGGGTTCTTGATAATGATATTTACCCTTGGTGGTTTTAGATGAATCATTATCTTTGTTGTGTTCACCCTTTTGATTTTGGTCTACCATCTTGCTGGTATGCAAGTGTTCAGTGCGTAAAGACTCACTACGAGGAGGTTGAGTATGTTGAGATGTTGTACCTATGGGAACCCTTGTTGTGTCGATAGGGTCAGATTGAGGTAACAACTCTTCAGAGTTTTGATGCTCTTCAAACAATGGGTTTTGGACATGACTGGAGTTCACTGGGAATGATCGTCTAACGCAAGGTCGAACAACAGGAGAGGCAGATCGAGATTATCCCTCTGTAGACGTAGCTGACGAAGGGGAATGTGAGGATCCTCCACTGCACTTTGAATGTGTGATAAGATTGGAACAACCTCTACCTTGGTTTCGAGGTCTACCTCTACCTCGTCTAGTGATATGTAAGGGGAATGTGTTTCTACTTCAAGTTGCAACAGTCATAGAAAAATATTATGTAAGGAGAGTAAACTAGGACTATGCTTGGAACTATGTCTCAAGATAAGTGCACAAGAGTGCTAATAGGTGAAGTATACCCGCCACGAGTCGTCAGAGATAAGGCTAGAACAACCGAGAGATGACTATCGCATCGCAAGGTATGACAACACAGCAGAACAAGTAGGTAGATAAGAGACAAGACAAGTTCAAGCGAGAATCCTGTAGTTCTCAACCTGAGACATCTAGTTGCAGACTGTGTACAGACAGGAAAGCATGCAAACAGACCCCAAACAGAGACTAGACTAAGAAGAGTGACAAAAGACAGACAGCAAATAGCTCACTATTAGGCAAAGTTCTGATAGTTTCACGCGAAGAAGTACTTTCTCAGGCAAAGATTTGGACTAGCTCATGCGAGACGTTGCAACCTGGCATGAAGAAGTGTAGAAATGGTGTGTAGACTGGTAATTCAAAGGATAATAGACTAGAAAAACATCGTGCAAATATTAATAGAGCCGCGTGTGAAGATATGCACTGATTGGCGTGAAGATTGCAAAATTTCGCACGAAATATTACAGAAAACCAAGCATTTTTTTACAGAACCTGACAGTTTTGACCGATTTTCAAGACAAAATTTGGTTGCGAGACATAGATTAGACTGTTTTCTGACAGAGTACGAAGTTTACATATTGGTTCAAACAGTTTCAAATTGATAAGTTTTCGTTTGGACGTTTAGAAACTAGTTGTTGACAAGCATAGAGTTTAGACTTTCAAGTAGTTGTGATACAAGCAGTAGTCAAAAATAATTCAACTGAGGACAAGGCAACTCAGAATAATAGGGGAGTCTTGACAAGTTTGAACACTTTGAGCATTTGGATATTTGTAAAAGACACTCATTTATCCCTAAAAGAAAATGGTAGAGAAGACAAAATCTTTGCCTCACAACTTATGTGCATGCATGCACCTCACACAACCGTGTCACTCCTGAAAGAGTGCCTGTGTTTTTTTTTGTTTCCAAGGACTCAATAATATATGTTCAAAGGACACCCTTAAAGAAAGGGCCAGTGTCATATAGCACCTTTAAATGTACAAGTGCATGCCTATGGTGAGAATATATGGGAGAGAATCATCCCCCTCCTTGCGCAAAGATTATGCCCCCTTTCGGAGGTGAACCGGGTAAGCAACTAGCTTAAAAAAAAATTAATAGGCTTCCATTCACATTAACCTCTGGTGGCCTCGCAAGAGAGGTTGAGACATATAGCCACACCAACACCTGCAAGTGTACACCCCTGCAAAGCAAGGCTGGGAGCGGCGCCACTCAGTACAATAGACAGGGCTTCCTCAAAATGTTTGAAATTAGGAATCAAGAGGAAGAAATTAACATGGATTTGGAGTCTTTCACTCAACAAAGAAACTTTAATTTAGTGGGGTGGAATCACCAACGAAAGGTGTGTACCCACTTAGGTCATTCCTGGAGGTTCAACTTCCGGCAGGCTCGCTAAAGGTGACTCAAACTTGGTTTGGTTTCAAGGGTCTAAGTTTCTGATTTTCCCAAAAGGGAAAAGAGAATACTCCTCTACCTCTACACCTCACACAAACACACCATACATGTTCATCACCGAGCTAACTCCTCTTTCAATAAACCCAAGAGCTTCTAGGTTTCTAGGTTTACTTAGCCATACACTTCAACATAGTCCTTATTCATCAGTCACATACAAGAATGAATATGAAGTAATTCATCATGCATACCTAGATGAGTCGACCTGTTGCCTCCTATCTAGATGGGGTTTTGAGTAACTCCTAGAATCTGAGAGTCCAACAACCGAGACCAATCTGAGAACGGAGGATTGAATCTAGAATGTGAATGAAATATTTAGTCTAGAGATGAGTATGCAAGATTAATCTAGAAATGAGATTAAACTAAGAATATTTGAGAGAAGCTAAGTTATGCATGATTAATCTAGGAATAATATTAATCTATTGCAATAATGATGATAACAATGAAATCTTGAATGCACACAAATATTGAATTAAAAATCCAACGGCGATTCGATATTTCAACAATGCATTCTCCTCTTTTTTTGAATGAGAGACAAGAGGGTTCTTTTATAGAATGAGAGTCCAATTCAGAATGGCAAGTTTCCTTGAGAGAAATAGTCAACTGTTGGCTTTTAGAGTGGATGAAACAGTTTACTGGTTTGTTGCACTTTTGAATTATAGTTAACCCAAAGTTTCCATTTCTGAACTGAAGTGAGGATTTTGGAGAGACTATTTGATTAAATAAATGAAATACGACCTCATAAATGCACTTTCTCAATTATTTGAATAATTAAATTCAATTATTGAAATGAGGATATTTATTTAAAAATCAAATTTTATTTAATTCCTTTTATATGTATTTTAGCTAAAAGGGTGAATTTAATTTAATCAAAGTGCTAGGACTTTGTAATTAAATTAATTCAATCATAGGGTTTATTTAGCCAATTGTAATTGATATTTAGGGATTAAATATAGTATGTGATTAATGCAGATTTAGGGTTTTCTGCATTTGACACTTAAGTCAAGTAGAGTCAGTCGAAACTCATAATTTCCTAGTACCATAGGACTTTGATGATTCAGAAGATTGATAAATGCAACAAAATTGGTTAAGGTCGCAAGATGCCAATTTTGGGGTATCACAGTTATGATCTTAACTTACTGTTATAAGCATAGTTTATTTTCTATTCTATTTAGTTAGAGTCTTGGTTTTCTACCTCTTTTTTTGTGCTCTATCTATATAGGATGTACACATGTCGTATTTTACTCCTAGGCTTACTCGAGTGTCTAGGAAAATGAATTCACAAAGCCAAGAAATTAATCCTGATAGTTATCTCTTTCATTTCCAAAAATAAATTATTATTTTTTTTAATAATATTTTACTCAATTCAAAACTCTTTTATTCCTCATTTCATTTTATTTGATTCTTGAAATACACCTTTGTTAATTAAGTTGTATTGATCATGCCAGCTCACCAAAGCACTAACTAACAAGGTGAGAAGACGCAAGGGTCGATCCGATCCTTAGAGATTTCATCAATATCAAGGGTGGTGAATTCCCTTCTCCACATTTTGGTGAATCCTACATGAACTAGGATCTTCTACATCATTTATTCTCTTTGAGTGATATCCCTATTGTTAATATGGTGACCGTGACTAGTCCCATATCACCACCTAATCAGAGGACTTGTAACATAGGCATCGTGTTTACCCCTCTCGATGTCCCTTATAGAAAATAACCTTCTCCTTTATATATCTCAATGCAAGTCAACGGGACTATCATAAGAGGCATGATGGGTGAATATAAATGTGACAACTGGATATCATCACAAATTAGGTACTCTTTTCAAATGGGATACATCGTATGTGGTATGATGAGCTCTCTACTACCATCAAAACTTACCATGGACTATCACTTCCCCTTGTGGGGTCAAATATCTCGATGGTCCAAGTGGGACCCAAGGCTATTTTTACAACTTTCATTGTCATCCATGAGTCGAACCTCTTTTGAGTCAAGCTAGGCATCTCTTGGCTCATCTCTATGGGATTCGTCCCCTCTACGGTGCATAAGTGTCTTAATTTATTCCATGAGGGTATTATACATACGATCCATGCAACTGGTTATCGACCCCTGGTATCCCGTGGGGGATTCTTATTGGATCATTCTTCACCTGCTCTAGTAGGGCCCATGTACCCCTAGCAAGATGTATCATTTCTTGAGTATAATAAATACAAACCTAATGAATTATTTTTTGAATCGGTAGCAACTATCCCCCCTCCTAAATTTTTTCTTCCTTTCAGCCCTCTCCTACGGCTAATCATGCTTCACTTATGTCCCCTCTTTGGCAAGGAGAAAAGACAAGCATGTGTCTCAGAGGAAGCCTTTGTGAGTACAAAGGACTTTGCAGTCTCCAGTAGTGTCTTTAGCTCCATGTCTACACTTAGTATGAAAAAAGGAAAGGAACCCATGTTGCCCAATTCTAAGGTTCATCCACCCTTTTTTATCTTAATCCTTGTGTAAATTCATCGCACTACCATTTATTGTAATGGCAAGAGGTCATTGTGGACTTCTTCATCTCCTCTAGCACTTGCCTCTCGACATTTGAGAGTGCACTCTATTCCTCCTATCGCCTGCAAGGTGAAAATTGGAAGGGCATCCATGGTTGGGTCCTCAACTACTTCATTTTTGGCACCTCCTACTACATTGATAGGGCCCACCTCTTTTCCAAACATGGCATCAAAGGCCACACCAATGGATTGGGATGTCATTGAGCCTCCACAAACTTTGCATCCAAGTCTAAACCTACATCAAAACCAACTTGTGTGTGGGCATAAATTCCAATGGTGATTTAGGGCCTGGAGCGTGAGGTTTTCGCAAAGGAAGAGACTTAGTCTTCGATTATGATGTTTGTTTCTCATGTTTCAACTCTAGTCTCAGTTCACGCGGCATCAAACTCTCATCTAGTCACATCCTCTATATTGTTTCCTATTTCTCTAGAAGTGACTATTAAGCATCATGCCAAGTGGGTCTAGGTTTTTATTTCCCCTTCTCAAGA
Organism: Thuja plicata; assembly: GCA_018584345.1. Classification (NCBI taxonomy): domain Eukaryota; kingdom Viridiplantae; phylum Streptophyta; class Pinopsida; order Cupressales; family Cupressaceae; genus Thuja; species Thuja plicata. The sequence goes on along the minus strand of MU225605.1, from coordinate 266,825 downwards.
GACTCTGTTGATCACTTCCTTACCTGATATCCACTATTTCCTAAACTTGTAAACATGTTCCATACACAAATTGTGTCTAGTGCGATTATGTCTACTCAACCCGCACCATCACCTGACTACCATCCCAAATTTCCCAGGGTGTTTATCCCAACTACACTGGATTAGAGGGTCTCCCCTCCATCCTTTAAAATAAATTTTGAGCAAGGTCTCGCACCTGATCGTTTGTTCCATAAGTCCGCTCTGGTGGACCCCATTTTTGTTTATGTTCTTGCAGTGGAGCAAGCTCTAGCTTCTCCTGAGTTCATCACTACTCCTTGGAAGTGTCTTTTTCATCTTTACCTCAAGTTAAGTCCCTTGCATCCTATGAGGCATATATGTTTGACTTTCTTGAGAAAATTTTAGTATTGAAATGGATCTTGACAAGATCCCTTACACTCACCTCAGTTGAGCTATTGGATGAGGACATCGAAGTGGTTTCATCCTTGGCTTTGGTTGTGGGCGGGGCACCTAGGGCTACCATAGTGATTGTATTTCACTTGTATAGATCGATGATGCACTTCTAGTTGTCGATTATCGGGGGCTTTCCTCAGGGAGGACAATGATCTATGAGGTAGTACATGCTTCAACATATGTATATTAGAGTGTGCATGTTTGTGTTCCCTCATGCTTGTCTTTTAATGGAATTCTCCTCTGTAGGACCCTTGTACTCCATTGATACTTGAAAACAAACAACTATGTGTCATGGACTTGTTCTATTTTTCATCATGTTCTTCTATTTTTTATCTATTAACTTTTAAAATTTGGGGACATTGTAAAGTGTTCAGGGCATTTAGGTCATCCTTCCATGTTGACCCAAATTTTTATTTATCTTTTTTTTCATGTGCCCTCCTTCATTAGTGAAACATGTCAACCCTAATGAAATAGCCATAAATAGTCATAAATCAAAATTATTTTCACTATTATGGATTCTAACACCGAATAATTAAACTCCCTATCACTGCTTGCTTGAATAGATGTTGTGGATATCATGTGTCACCTATTGTGGGGTGACATTCCACAAAAACATCTTGTATGTTAACATGTCACAATGTTTCTTTCTCCTTAGAATGTCTACCGGTTATCTATTTATTATCTCTCGTTTATCTATCACCAATTTTTGTCTTTCTATCTCGTTGATGTAAAGGTGAAAATATCGAAACAGTGACTTGATTAAGGCACGTCTCCAAAGAACCCCAACACATTTCTCTTCTTTCATGTGTTTAGGTTTTGGAGAAGGAGAAAGAGGAGGAGCTTTTGAGATTCTTGTACCTCCTTCATTGTGAGCATATTCCTCCCTTTTATCCTCTTTTACTTCCAATATTTGTGTGATATGTCTTCACTTACTATTATAAACATAGTTTACTTTATGCTTTATTTAGTTAGGGTCTTAGTTTTCTACCTTTTTTCTATGCTCTACCTATATAGGATGTACACATGTCACACTGTCATTATGTATCCGTGTTGTAGTCCTAGACTTGTGTAAGTGTCCACAGAAGTGAGCTCACGGAGCCTGACAGTTAATCCTAATAGTTAGTTCTTTCATTTCCAATATTCAAAGAATTTTTATTCATTAGTGTAGTTAAGTTAATTCAATTCTTTTATTCCGCATTTCATTTCATTTAATTTGTAAAATGCACCTTTGTTAATTAAGTTGTCTTGATCACCACAGCTCACTAGAGCGTTAGAATAAGTGACGTGGTGCAAGGGTCAATTCACTCTTTGAGGATTTTATCAATCTCAAAGGTGGTGAATTCCCTTCTCCATAACTACCTTTTGTAAAATCTTCTAGCTGACCAGTGTACGTAACATGATTCGTGAAAGCATATGTAACTTGTCTATAGAACCTTGTAGTCACTTGATCAAAATTAGTATCCAACATGATTAATAGGGGATGATTTTCTCAATCCTTTGGTATTTCTAATAATTCTTAGTCTCCAACTTTGAGAATGAATTTTCTTCATTATCAGTGACCTTTGATTCTTGAAACACAAGTATATGAGATTCCTCTTCACCTACATCATTCACAAGACAGATAGATTTTACAAATAAAATCTCAATATTCTTATCCATTTCATTAGAAGTATATTGTGCTCCCTTCATCAAATATGATATCTCTACTTATAATTAATTTTTTATTAACATGATCATATAATCTATAAGTTGTTTTAAGAACTATAACCAATAAAATTGTATTTGACACTTGTTCGTCCAAATTTGTTCTTTTTCTTTAGGCATATGTGCATAAGAAACATAACCAAATGTCTTTAGATGAGCAACAAATAGTGAAAAAGTAGACCAAGCTTGTTCAAACTTTATTCCATGAACTACTTTTTTTGAACCCCTATTCAACAAATAAACTACAATAGTCACTGCCTCAACCAATAAGAATTATCTAGGTTATAATTCTTTCATCACACTTCTAACTATTTCAACTAGTTGTATTTTTTTGTTATTGTGGAATATAGGAAGTGGTAAACTTTCTTTGAATTCCATGCTCTCTGTAAAATACAAAAATATATTTGACCTACACTCCCCCAATATCTAATTTGATAAGCTTAATGAATTGGCCACTTTTTTTCAACTAATTGTTTGAACTCAACCTATCAAAAACTTCTTATTTATTTAGGTAGATGCCATTAGACTACATAAATTAGATCCAAGCTTTACAAGAAAAATCATCAATGAAAGTGAGAAAACACTTGGATTTAGTTAGGCAGAGGCCATTAGACTACATAAATTAGTAGAATAACTTCAAGACATGTTTGTGCCCTGCTAGACAAACCAATCAAAAAAGTGTTTCTATGTTGTTCTCCAAACAAACATTCTTCGGAAATTTCTTGTTTATTCTTAAGAAATGGCAATCCTTCAACCATATGTTTCTCCTTAAGTAAAAGAAACCACCAAAATTTTGATGTCTATACCTTTAATGTCATATATGTGTATCATGCAACTCTGCAATACTCAAGGCATGCTTTCTTGAAGAAAAGTGAAGGGGAAGCATATGATCACGTATTATCTATGCTTGTCCAACTATTGCTTATCTTTATGACTTATCTTTAATTATACTTCCTTTCATATTAAAAGTAACTTGATAATTCACGTCAAGCATCTAACCAACTAATAATAAATTTTATTTTAGAATAGGAACTAAGAATGTATTAAAAATGTGCTTAATTTTACCATTTTCATTTGTCACTTCAATGGCTCTTTTTCTTTTAGTCCCATGTGATTTGTTGTCCCCCAACATGACAATAATATTATATTTTCATCCAAATCAAAAAATAGATTTCTATTAAAAATCATACTTGAGAAGTAACCATAATCAATATACAATGAAGGTTCTTCATTAGAACTTGTATTCAAACAAAAAAATAAACTAATTTTGTGTATCTTTTACAATACTATGAGAAGATTTCTTATTCCAGCATTCATACTTATATGGCCAAAATTTATTACAATGTAAATAGTGAACATGTCTTTTGTCTCTTCCAGTATCCCTATTTATACATTTGTAATAATTGCATCTTCCTCTACCATTATAGTCATAGCCTCTATAATTGTGACTAGACTCGCCTCTATGCTTAGTTTTGGAATGATAGTCATTTCCCTTAGAAAACTTGTACAAAAAACTGCCCATTTCCACGGTGGTGATGTATTTGCTACGCCCCCTGCTACCCACCCGTCCCTTTACAAAAACAAGGTGAGCCTCATCTTTCCTTTGGAAATCTGAATACTCTACATATGTCACTGTTTCTTCTTGCAGGATTTTGAAGATTCGCCCCTTACCATTATCCCTTGTCCCAAGTATTCACGACTTCTTATATAGAGTAAACAGGCTCTATTTGTTGCGCTTAACATTTGAATTACCAGTGTTTGACATGGCAATCAAGAATTCATGACTTTTGACTTAGTAGTTGCTTTTCATTCAAACATGTTCATCTTGGGCATAATTATTTTTCAAAACTAATGGATGAAAATAGAACTGAGACTAGAACAAGATTCTTGGTTAATAAGATCCACTTTTTAATGTAGTTTTTTAATTGTATCCACACTAGATTAAAAAAACGAACTCAAGTACTTAAATGTTTGTATAGTTTTGTCCCATCAGCTCCTTCCCTGCCCAAGGTGAAGTAGATTATTTAGCAGACAGGCTTAGATCAGACTTCACGTACGTTTTTGTTTCATTGTGTCATTGCCAACTATGATATGGTTAAAGTTTATAACGTAAGCCTGTACGTTAACTAAATTCACATCTTTTAAATAGCGTTGACAAATCAAAAGCATATTGCAAGTGTTAATAGTCTAGGTTGCTTTATTTAAAGTTAACCATTGACCACTAGATTGTTCATGTTTGGCTAAAATTAATCTTTGATGGCTCAATTTGCGTTACACTTCAATAAATCATGTCCCCTTAATACTTTAATTATACCATAGTAAAAATAGAACCTCCCACAACTACTTCCATTTGTAACGTACAAATGTTGTGTTAGATTCATCAACGTGCCCACCACATCTTCAACTGCAATTGCTTGTTTTTAACTTTCTGCAGATCCTTTGACAAGTAGACAAATCTAAACAATTGCAGATCCTTTGAAAAGTAGACAAATTCTAAACAAACAATTTATAACTTGATGTTCAGAAGTGGAACCAAAGTATGCATTTCTAAACAAATTTGCATGTAAACTCCTTCATCCTTGATTGATACAGCTGATCCAGACGTAAATATTGATTGTTTTAAAACACTTCAGCCTAGATAGCCTATTGTCATACAACGCACTCCAAATGTCACGGACTGAAAATCTAGAATCTAAAGATAGATTTACATTAAATATAAGTGGCTGTGGCATCAAAGTAATGGCGTTTGGAATTGTAAATAACCAAGATTGTAGTAGATTCAACAATACTAATGAATGCGTAAAATTTCAAAAATAAAAGCTCCTTGTTGGTTAGACTCTTAGAAGACCATTTATACATTCAAACGTTAGTCACCTCTGAAATTTGTTAGCATTTATTCTTATCCCACTATTATCATATTCAACTGAAATCAATGAATTCAGAATTCATTTGACCTTGTTTCCCATTTCAAATGTAGTCAAGCTGTACAAAGGAACGTGGATATCATTAACTACGACACAAATATAAATGACAACAAATACATGGCTCTGAACTATTGTCATCTAGAGACTGACAAATAGAATACCATTTCTACTAAAGGTACTGGAGTACATGAATCAGGTTGTAGCACCAGAAACTGGAGTTTCCAAATGACTGCTTTAAATCTTAAGTGAGAATAAATTGTTAGTTTAAGGTCAGACAAAAGGACCCACATTGCCAGAATTTTTATTTCTCTGTAAACCATTAAATTCCACAATACATTTCTCAGATTCACAGGTTTAATGTTTGAATCTTTTTGTTACTTGTAAATTTTGTATTTAAAGAAGCCTGCCCATATGTGTACTCTTTATGACAGACCCCTTTCACAAACTACAATTGATTTTACGTAAGTTGAATTTGTCAATAAATGGCTGGAAATAACATATGATGAATTTATCTTAACTTCCACAGATAACTTAATATACAGAAAATGGTATCAATCCTAGAAAGTAGATAGGTAAACGAAAGAAATTTCTTGAAAATAAAAATGTCATAAGATCAGTTAGCAGTAAGTGCATTCCATATTTATCTTTTTGGACAGCTTGTTGTAATGGTTTCTGCTGTCACTTTGCATGTTTATCTTTTCAGGTCCGCATTTTTCTAATGGTTCTGCTGTCACTTCTCATGTATATCTTTTCTGGTCGGCATTTTTCTAATTGTTCTGCTGTCACTTTTCATGTTTATCTTTTCAGGACAAATTTTTGTAATGGGTTTCTGCTGTCACTTCACATATTTTTCTTAATGGACAGCTTATTGTAGAGGGTTTCATTGTCCCTTCAAAACCTGTTTTTCCCCTCTTATCAAAAACTTAATTCCATATTTTATTGTAACCACATAATGTAACAGCACCTTTCCTGTATAATATCTAAATCTTCAATGAAATCCACAGTGAAGGTAACGATCTAAAAGCAAGAACCCAGAAATGAAGATAAAGTATGGTAACATGTTCCCTAGGATGTGGATGGTATTATATGAAAACTATACAAGAAAAACAAGCACCAAAAGCTGTAACATTTGATCGAATACACAAAATTGCTTCTGCTTATATTAGTCAAGCACAGGTGTCCTAAAAGCAAAAACTGCTTTAAGGTCCAATATTCATCCATGTCTTCTACATTTCAAATACTAGCACACAAAGATATAACTCAACTAACCAGAACGTACATAATATTTAGTAATTAGCAATCAGCAATCAAGGAATGTTGCTGCCATAAAGACATGAATCGTACCTACAAAAAAGTAACAATTCCATTGCAGCATGTAACAGTGCATGCAACACTGGATGTCATATGACGAAGAAAGGTATTGCAACAGATAGAAAACCCATTAACAAATCATGTTCAGCCATGCACAATAACAAATTAATCTTTCAAATTTCACACATCCATATAACTTATATGATCAGTTTATGTTTGTTTTACCAGCTCCAAAGAAGTTTAACCAATCTATAATTCTAATCCAGCTCCAGAGACTCAAGGATTTCCATATTCTGCTTTCCCTAGTTGGGACCTATACTAGAATAACAAATCCATAAAGAGTTAGAAGAATTGGGATAAAAAGGAAATGAAAATTCCTAATTGATAAGTTGTGAGGAACTGACAGGCAAGGAAAATGAGCAAAACCGTCCACAATTAGGACAACAGCAAAATATCCTATTCAACAGGGCTAAAGTGAAAATATTTTTCCCACTTTGATAAGCTCTAAAGACCAATTTGATCAAATGGACAGATATATACATCGCCACCCTCATCATACATGTATGACACCAAAAAAGTAAATTTCATCAGAAGCCACTAGGGAAACTCTTCTTTCACTGTCATAGATCAATGCCACAACACTAGCACTGCCATGTCAAGCCCCTTCAAAACATCTATTTCTTTTGTGCAGTAAAGATTACCTGGTAATTGTAATTGGTCATTTCTGATGACCTTTAACAACTTTGCCCCTTTTAGACAGTCAAATTTAAATATTTCAAACCTGGATTTGGTCCTGCAGTCGTATTATGTAAAACAGAAGATAAAATAATATAAGGATACCTTTCATTAGAAAATTGTTGCCACATTCAAGATATGTGGAGGAGTAACATGGACAACGATTATTTGATTAAGAGCACTCCAAAAGGTGTTCATCTTACAATAATAGGTGGACGGAACAGCACCTAAGAAAATTCCATTGCTTTTGATCTCTGCATTTCAAAAATTTAGATCAAATATCAAAATAGGATCTACAAATACAATAAAAATTCCCATTAGCACGGAAGAACAATGTGATCAGACAGCAATCCAATCCACTGATATAAATATGAAATAATTTAAACATTCTCATTGTTTACAGACAAAAGATTTTCGACAACAGTCCTCTGAAAAATTACAATGAAACAAAAACATCGGTTTCCATGTGACCACGTCCATGACCACAACCTGCACAAATTAGAATGGCATAAAACTTAACTTAGTGTACAGTTATTACAGTATATAATCATTTTTCATGTCAGCAAAAGACATTTTCTTACAAGAAAAGAAAACAGCCATCAAAAAGAATTACAAATTTAGTTTTAGAAGTTACCACATTACTTTATATAACATAAAATGGTTGGCAGGTTTAATTATAATTCAACAATAAATATAAGTCCATGCTTAAACGAACATGTTTGACACAACAACACAGTGATGACTTTGAGAGTATTCCAACCTGCTTTGCCTTGGCCTTGGTACGTGCCTGCCTGAACTTTCATTATAATTGAAGAAAGAATTTAAGAATTGCAGGAAATCACAACATTTACAGAGCTTTAATGGTTGTAAAGGTTGCAGAAACATGCTATAAAATTTCAAAAATCTTAAAGATTAATTAGTCAAAAGAACAAATTTGTGTGTTTATATACAAAATTCATGAATTCTCAATTTCTAATCTTGAGCCTTGAAAAGTTGCCAAAGGCACATGTACATTTAGAAGCTGAGATTTCCAAAGAGAGTAATATTGTAAAATGTAATTTGCAAGTTGTGTATGTATACTTCTTCAATTCTATTACTTGTCTCATTCACATATAATTGAGAAAATAATAAGCACCCTTCATCATCTCCGAAAAGAAAATGAAGATGCACAAAAAGAATGATGCCAAGGGATGCCAAATGCTTCTAAAATGTCAACTGAGGAGACTAGGGCTATTATAGCATAAAACATCAAAGATCTCCTCACCTGCCATGTCTTGATTTTATAGTAGGCAATATACAAATCTCTAGTCTGTTGGGGTGAAATACCCAAAAAGCACCATAATTTCCTAACTAAGCGAGTCTCAAAATAGCTATTATACAAATAGACTCACCTGCGTATGTGCTTAGGCACAAGTTTCTGTTCCTGATAAGATTTCGGTTTAGCTACATATATACATGTAACACAAAATAATTAAATACGCTAAAAAATAATCATGTAAAAAGTATTCCATATTAAAAGCCAGGATCACCATCTGCTGTACATAACTGTACTCTGGTTGAGTACTCCCTCCCCAAATAACTTGCCGGCCCTTTAGACACCCATGTATTCATATCTCCTTGCATACCCAAGTATTCATCTCTGATTACGTCTGTTGCTAACTTTGTAATCTTTATCTTTCTTCAGTGCATAGTGATGATTTTGTGCAGTGTTCATCTCTGATTGCGTCTGTTGCTAAATTTGTAATCTTTATCTTTCTTCAGTGCATAGTGATGATTTTGTGCAGTGTACCCCCCCTGCTTATGTTGGGGCTGTTGATGCCAATTACCTGAAAAGATCAAAGACAGAAAGAATAATAAATAATTTTATATGATAAAAATTAGAAGGAATAGCAAATTAATAAAAATAAAATATAATGACCAAAAACAACCAAGTGCTTTCCATGCCTTGATTAGAATGCCATGCACTTTGTGGGTATGCTGGTGCCTGATACCAGCCATGTGAACCCCCTTGATGAAATGAATTGCAAGGTGGGCCTCCCCAGTTTCCATTGAATTGATATTGCATTTCCACATTCCCTGGATTCCATGTGGCAGATTGATTTTGCCATTGTGCAGCATGTGGCATAGTATTCCACTGTGCTGGCATACAAGCATGATTCTGATAATAAGGATGCACTTGTTCCGGAAACTGATCCCCCCACCCAGTTGCAATAACTTGTTCCTGAGGAATGAAAGGAGATGTGGTTCCAATTCCACTCTCCCACTCCAAAACATCCTTCACATTATTCCAGTGCTTAGAACCCCATCCAGAGTTCTCATTTCCACAGCCCTGACCAGATGTATAGTTTCCCTCTTCATGAGGTGTCCATCCTGAGCCAATAGCAGGTACATTCAACCCATTTTGAGTTTGATCTCCCCAGCCTACAGAATCACCCATAACATTACCAGTATCTGTCAAAGCAGTTTTACTTGTTATAGTTGAATTTCTTGTAGGCTCAGTCTGGTTACCCCATCCAGAATCCATTTTCTGCTCCCAACCTGTTGAGACATTATTATTTTCATGGGCTTCCCACCCAGAATGATCTGCTTGTGTAACATCCCATCCAGCATCTTGTTGATCTCCCCACCCTGTTGGCTGAATATACAGCGGATTCTGAGCAAAATTCTTGGACATTTCTGTTGTAGTTTGCCTATTTTCACTCCATTCTATTGGCCCTGTTTTCTGTCCATCTTTAGGGGCATTGTTAACATTGTCAGGCCATGCATTGGGAGCTAACATATTTACAGAAAAATGAACATTGGCCTCAGAAGGTTTCCTGTGGTCTTGTGATTCTGGTCTAGATGTATTTCTTCTGCGTCCTTGGCGTCCTCTTGCCCCTCGCTTGAAGTATGGCCTTCTGTAATCCTCTTCTGAAGAAGAATTATTTCTCTCAGGTATCTCACAGTCTTCTTGTATATGGGAGTTCCAGTCAATTTCGTCAATATACAGGTCAGAACTGGGTAAAGGAATATCATAAGATCGGCCATTTCGCTTTGCCCAATACCTCTGCTTGGCTATCTGAAAAGCTTCGAGTGCAGCAGAATCATCCCAATGAAGAACATTTTCAAATCCTTCCAATTCATTGTTGTTGTCACAAACTTGACTCCATGAGAGACCAACTGATTCACAAAACTCCCTTTCCCAAAATGGTACAGCTGGCTTCCAGGCCCCTAAGAATAACATCCATGTTTGAACATTTTAGTAAATACAATTTGCATAGATGATCACAGCAATGCTCATATAGATAAATCTAATGACTTCTTATCTTGCAGTTCATGCTGAGGCAGAAGTAGAGAACATAAAGCTGCAAATACAAACAAATGACAAGGGCAAAAGATGCATCCATTTACATATAGTATAGATATCAAGAACGTGAAACTTTGAATATTCACATGCTGATAAAATAGTGTGATCTAAAATATTCTAACAACTCCATTTACCACAATTCAGTAAGCACATAAATTAAGCTTTAGTTTGTAAGAAAATGATACCGGACATACAAACAACAACTAAGACAAATCTAGAAGGTTCATCCCAGTAACTGAATCAGATTTTGATGACAAGTAATTCAATCATCTGATGATTGCAAAAGTTCAACCTCCTCTACACATTCTTCCCTCTGTTTAAAGTTTAAACACAGATTAACATCATCCAAAACACTGGACAGATCTGGTGCACCAGGTAAATTTGATGGAATAGATAACCCTCAGACAAATTTTCTAGGTCAAACGATTATCCACTCAATGCAAGTGGTTGCCAATTTACTGAAACTAGTCTCTCTAATTTAAACCATGTTCACATTAATTTCAGTTCCATTTTAAGTTCACATAGAAGCTCTGTACCACATGGTCATTCCAGGCATTGTCCAGAGATACTTCCAAAAATAATCCTCAGCACATTTTGTTTCCAAAACATTTAATTTTTCAGCATAATTGAACTCCCAAATGATTCTAAGGGACCCTTTCTCATACAGATTAGAGATAATAGCATAAAAAAATATGGCACAATAACGACAGGCCAAAGCATTTCTTGGTACACATCCGCATTGGGGCAAAGTTTCCACCTGGATCCATAAGAGGGTCCAAACTGGTATGTACATCCATTGCAGGTTAGATAATTTAATCTCCAATCTAATTTATTTTTTCTCAATCCCTAGGTATTTAGATCAAAACAAGGATTTTAAAGAACTAGGACAATATATCTCAGATCCAATTGCATGTTCTCCATAGATATACACAACAAAAAGTATTGTCATGTGAAGATAGCATGCACTTGATAGAGGCATTGGACTTGGTTTTCCATGAAAAGTACGTTCATGTCATTTAATATATCTTACTTGAAATTCACGTCGCCCAC
>MU225605.1:237499-247817 GCA_018584345.1 Thuja plicata | reverse complement strand
GTCCCGAAGTGTAGCTTGGAACTCGGTAGCCGTTGGTGACTCGGTAGCTATAGTGTCACTCGGTAACCGCTGGTGACTCGGTGGTAACTGACTTCTCGGTTGGCTTCAACTGATGGCTCGGTAGTTATGGTGAAGCTCGGTGACTACCGTCTGCTCGGTACATGTTGCTCTTCTCGGTAACCGCTGCTGAACTGTTCATATGCTCGGTGACTACTGTTCTGCTCGGTTTGAACTGTTTAACCGCTGAGCTTTCCAAGGTGATTACTGAATGCTCGGTATAAGCTTTGTACTAAGTGATAAGCTCGGTAAGCATTCAGAATCGAATAAGTGTTTTCACTGATGACAAATATAACATAATTCTAACAATAACATATTGATGCCAACCTATGGTATTCAAGAATAGTCTACATATTATCAAAGAATATTTGATAGTTGGTGAATCTATCAATTGAAGCCAATGTGAATTTTTTAGCTTCAAGCCCCTTGTGAATAATCAACACAAGCTCTGAAAGTATTGCATCTTCAGGAAGCAGCTCCTTGTTATTGTGTGTGTGAATGTTGTACTTGCAAAGCTGCAACACAACACTTCAATATGCCATTACATCAATGGTTAGCAACATCAAATTTAATTGGAAAGCCTAAAGAAACTAAAGAAATTGACATATTGCTTCCTATTTAGAAAGAGTATGATCTAATTATGAAAAATGCTCTCAGATTATGCATTTAGACCAGTGACAATTCAGTTTTAAAATAGAAGATTCAAATGCAAATGAAGTTATTTAGTATGCAATTCAATCCTAAAACACGATATTATAGGTTCATGATCCATTAAGCATAAATAAATTTTCTCTAATGAGCTATCAAAGTATGAAATCAATTTGGCAACATAAGAGTAAATTTGAATTCTAAAAATCAGGACCTCCTTGAGCTTAAAATTCAGTCCTTTTATGGAGGAGATGGAGAAATAGACGGTTGAGATCAGTCCATGAAGAGAGGTGAGGATTGAGACTTAGTTGATCCATATGAGTGAACTCTCATTGGTCCATGGATTGACTTTTCATGTGCAAGTGATGAGTTGTAATTGAGAGTATTTATTAATTGCCTTTTATTTAATTACTTTAGCCAAGGAATTTAATGGGATTATTTTGATTAAATAGGCCAAGGTAATTAATGTGAGGTAGTCATAAATCACTTTGATTTGAGGGATTATCTTGATTTTGATGAATTATCTCAATAATCAGATAGTTGGATTGACATAATTGAGAGTATGATCACATTTAGGGCAAACAGGGTCCCTTGTTAGAGTAGACCAATTTAGGGTGGTTACATTTGCCCCTCTTTGAATTGATGTGCGAGCAGCATATTGATTCAAAGAATGTCTGATGTTGACTTCAAAAAATTTTGATAATTCTGAGATTGATTGAATGAAATTTAGCTGATGATACCAGTCTTGAGCTTGATTGAACTAAGAGTGATAGTATCGACTTCAAACTTGATCGAACGATGGTCGATTGAATATTGATCTAGAAATATCAATTCTGAACTTGATTGAACTAGAATTAATAATATTGACTCTAAACTTGATCGAACAAATGTCGGTAAGAATCTACTAAGAGCTTGATAAATGATCTGAGAGATTGTAGGCATAGATATCTAGCTTGTTTTGTGTTGAAGCCTTTTATCCAACAGTCCTAACTTGATCGAAGGAAACTGCCATGCCCCTCGCCTTTTGATGATGAAGTTAGCTTTGCTTTTGAGCAAGAAATTGATTGATTTTAGGTGTGATCACAAACCCTCGGGAATGAAATCAAAGAAAATGGAAATGAAATTCCTCTATAGGAATGTGAATATCCATGATAGATCAATGGAAAACTCTATTGGATCAATAAGAATATGTGTTAGAGCGAAAATGTGTTAAGAGAAAACATAATTTTACCAAGTTGACTACTTTGAAACGTATTTGTGAGCAAGATAAAATGATATCCAACCAAGATTTTAAATATGTGATTTGCAGTTGTTGATAAAGAACCTTGAAATCCCATTGTGTAAAGCTTGCGAATCATTTTATGTATGTATAGATCATTTTTTGCATTTGTTGGAGACCGTCATAAAATGATTATTACGCTATTATTTATGTGTCTGCATGTTGGATTTCATTCTTGATCGATTGGAAAAGGAAAAATTAGAGTATTGATAGTCTGCTTAGGGTTTTGAAGCTTCTGTTTAGCCCTAAAAGGTCAATATAAGCCTCAAAAATGACTTTTTACCCACTCATTTTCACTTTTATCCTTTGTAATTTTTTGAGCTCTAGAGAGAAGATGGTCATCCCCGTCGAGAGGCATCTATTCGAGCTTGCACATAATCACCACTGGCTGACAAATTATGCAACCCCGGTGAGTACATCGAGACCTTCATTTTTACACTTTTTGTTTGAATTTTTGAGTATTTTTGCAAAAGTTATAGGCAATCAAAATTTGGATCGCATCCAGTGAATCCCATGTTGCATCCAAGAAATAAAACATTTCCAGATCACATCATGTCATTCACCAGTCAGCCGCATTTGGTTGATTTTAGCCAATGCATGAACAAAGTCGCATCCTATGAAAACATGATCACATTTGGTTTTCCCCATCGCATCCTATAAAAATAGGACCGTATCTGGGATGCAAGCTTGCATCCAAAAAAAATAGGAGTGCTTCCATTAAATAATGTGTAAAATGTCAAATTGATTGTATTCCCCACATTTGCTGAAAAAGACTAGCTGTTAGATCTTCTGAATCTTTTGTTTAACTGAAACACTGATGTAATTCTTTGATTTCTACCTGAAAAACTAATTTCATGTGGTGTCTTTTAGTGTACCTCGACCTATGTGTGTTCTTTCTCTGTCAAGCTCTTTGATTGAGGTGGAGAGACATACTTTCGACCATGTAGGTCTAGGCTCCTTGATCGATTTACCCAACCTTGGGGTAAATCGAGGGTTGTTGACTGCTCTTGTTGAGAGATGGCACTCAGAGCACAACACCTTCCACCTTCCCACAGGTAAGATGATAGTGAATCCAAAGGATGTGTGGCATATTATGCGCATTCCTGTGATGGGTCATGAGGTTCACTTTGAGTCACAATTAGCAACGACTATCTTAGATGTGCAGAGGTTCTTTGCTGATCCTTGTATTGCACAATGTTACTTGACTTGGGACCATATGTTAGCCCACTATGAGTGCCTTCTTATATTTCTGGCTAGTTTGATAGGAGGTATTCTAATTCCTGACTGGGGAAAACATGGTTTTATGTGAGGTTGGGTTGGTATGTTAGAGAAAATGATTGGCTCCAATCACTGATTTGGGTGGGGTAGCTGCATTCTTGACCATATGTATAGAGACCTCCACGAGATCATTTATGAGTATTCCTAGAGTATGATTGTTGGTATTTTATTCTTTAGATATGGGCCTGGGAGCACATCCCAGTGACACGACCAATTGTTGATAGACAGTGGGATCTTGAGGATCCATATGTATATATATACTCAGGTTATATCCAGCAACCCCACCTAAGTAAGTTGAAGTATTGGCAGTGGGTGTTGGATGATGTTACAAAGGTTGAGTGACCACTATATTTTGGCTGCGAGGAGTGGGGTTCAGACCGAAATCGAATGTCATACTTCTTTCAGTGTCGATATTTGATTGAGCGTACCAGATATGTCATTGAGAGATTTGTTGTCACCCGAGTGTTGCGGCAGTATGGCAGAGTGAAAGGTGTTCCACAAGATTTTATAGTGTATGCTTGGATTTGGGATGAGGAACCACAGTGGGGTGCTCATATAGCCTATGAGACTACTCTTAGGGAGATCATGCAGATGGTTGAGTTGGTTGGGACTATCGACCAGATGTGGAGGATGGAGGGATCGTTGATTATTACCGGGACTATCTTGCATAGTATCCATTCCCTCGGTTCACTGCCCGGGATGAGATTGCACCACAGATCGAGGACGTTCTAGATTATGATCTTGTTGATGACAGTCATGTTGGAGGCAAAGATAGAGGATACAAGGGTGTTAGAGATGGGATAGGTGGAAGGGATGGTAGGGGTGAGAGAGGTGGTAGGGGTCCTCCTATAGATAGAGGCTAGAGACATGATTAAGATAATGGAGGAGATGATGGAGATGATAATGGTGGTGGTGGAGAGGAGGGTAGGCGCACCTGTGTTAGTTTAATACCTCCACACAGGGATCCAAATTTATTATAGATGAGGTAGTAGAAGCAACAGAGACCCATAGGACAGAGGTAGGCAGGTGAGAGTAGTGGTGGAGGAAGACCTCCTTGACATGATCCTCCCAGAGATAGGACAGAGATACAAATCCTCTGTCACAGTGTGAGAGGGAGAGAGAGGGAGAGAAGTTGAGGGCTCAAATCACTACTCTAGAGACACTCTTAGCAGATAGGGATAAGCAGCTAGATTTGATGAGATCTGAGAGAGACATTCAGGCTCCCACTGTCGTACATCAAGGACAGAGGGAATCCTATTATTTTGCTTTGTATTATGCAGTTGTTCCTCAGCCTCAAAGAGCACCATTGTATTCTATTATAACATAGCAGTTAGAGGGAGCCATGCCACCGCCACCTCCTCCATGAGAAGATGCACCACATCCTCCCCCTCATGATCAGGCTAAGGGTGGGAGTCAGTCTTGATAGCATTGATCATCGAATATTTTGTATATTGATCCTTCTATGATCATTCATTGGTTGCATATTTTGATCTTGATCTCCTAATACTGTTTAAACATTCACATTTTTATCTGATATATATGAGATGACATCTTCTTATTCTGATATGTGTTCATTATTTTCCCTTTTGATATTTGTTGTATGTGATAGATGATTATATTGATTCATACTTGATGATATACTTGGTCTTTGTGATGATTTATATTATATTCACGTGATGACATCTTTTATGCTCTTTTCTTTTCACTGATATATAGATGTGTTAAATGATTCTATGTGAATATGAAGATGTATATTTTTGAAATTTTCTTATGAAAATATATGCATGTATGCACTTAGGATGTAAAAATGCAACACCTAGATGATTTATGTTTTTTGTTTTTCACTTTTTTTTATTATGAATGCAAAATGGTTATGATATAGATATGCAACGACAAGAATATATCAGTAAATAGGGTAAGTAGTCAAACTTAGATTTGAATGAAACAGGAAATCTTTTTGAGCTTAAGTACTTATGTTGCCAAATGAACCATGCAAACTTAAATGCAACTACATGCAAACCTCTAGGACCGTCACTCATATTTTTACACTATCATTTTATCATCATAGAGTGTTTATGTAATGAACATCATTGGGCAGTACAACTATTATTGGAGTTGATGAAAAACACAACCCCACAGCTCCCAAGAATCACCTGCATGCAAACACCTATCACAAAAAGATAGAAGAAAAAGATATGGAGGCCAGAAACAATAGATCTGTGGAAGAGGAAACATCCTTAATTGATTCAATAATAATGGAATAGAATTACAAAAGAATTTGATAATTACAAAGTGATCAATCCTAATAAATGAGATCAAAACCCTAAGAAGGGTGGAGAAATTTAGGTTGCATGAATAATTAATAAAGAATTAATTATTGCATGCCTAAAGTTTAGCTTAAGTGAACTAGAGATCAAAAGGTGACTTAATAATTAAATCAATAATGATTTAATTAATAAGTGAAAATGTGACTTATTAATTAAATCAATAATGAGTTAATTAATAAGTGAAAATACATTTTTACTCTAACACCCCCCCTTAATATAAACTTAAGGAGAAGTTAAAAACCTAGAAACAACTACTGAAAGCAGGAAATAGGTCCCAACAACAAGGCTTGATTAGGTACCCAAGTACAAAAACCTATGTAAAGAGGAGAAAAGGAGAAAACCCAATGGGAAAAACCCCTAGTGAAGGAATGGAGAAGCCTCCAACTAGAGAATGTCCCATAAGAATAGGAACAAAGGAAGAACATATAGAACACCTCTGAAGCATGACACTATAAACACTGTCAAAGAATAACTGCTAGAACCTCCACTGTAATAAAATATGATTAGATAGAGAAGACTGTAAACAAATCCTGAAGAGATGATCAATCAAAGATAGAAGGATGCCTCCAAAATAGGAATGAAAGAGTGTCCATATGGTAAATGATCCATCTCACCGAAATGCATAGGTACCCAGCCACTACATCTGCCTAGTACTTAGGAACAAATACTGAATACATAGATCACTCCATCGAATCAAGGAAGCATTTAGAACCAATAGGAGATACCCCCCATAATGTTGAGCAGGGAGAGACATGACAATCATACTGAATCAGACTGTCATGAATAACTGCATGATGAAGAATGTACAAACACATATAAAGGATGGTGTCATGGAAGGATCACTCTCTTGACACACATCATGAGGCTAATGTCATGGAAGGAACACTCACTTGAAAAAGGTAGATGGAAAATAAAGAAAATATCAAACCCCCCATGGAACTTTATAATATAGTGTGAGTACAATCAAGCACAAAATGTGCAAGATCTCAATCATGAATCAGATGACACTTTATTTCAGTGTCTTTGAAAAAAAAGAAACGCGATAGAAACAGATGTCTACAATATCTAGGAATGGCATAAAGTTGTGGAAACATGAATAATAGCTAAAAAGAAGTCATCCCATGCACGGAAAATGATCCCAGGACCTGAAACATCCAAGATATCTACCAGCTTGCAAAAATACAAAAAACTGGATAAAAATACCTAGAGAATAATCTGGGTGTGAGACCCATGAAATAAGATAGAGCCATGTGGAAGTTAAAAAATGGAATTCGGATGAGCAAGATATAGCTCCTAGAGTGCAAAAATAAACCCTAAATTTGACTAGAAAAACATATGCAAGACAAAAAAAAAAAGGAAACTAAACCCTAAAAATTGGTTCAGGCTCAGAACCAGCTTTCTGACGATATATCGTTTGTCAAAAAAATGATACCGTATGCTCAAGATATGAGAAAATAACCACAAGGTGCTCATTATGAAAAAAAGGCAAGTTGTATGACGGGTTGTGGCCATCAAAGTTAACCTAGATCTCAGACTTGCGACTGTTGACATCAGCGACATCTAAATCGAGGTTTTTTTTTGCCTTGAAAAGCATGCCAAGGTCATGCATGAAAAAAAGAGGGCACAAATTTCAAATGTGTCCAAATTGGACATGCCTTATATAAAAATAGGTGTTTTTGGGCCTTTTGGACGTAGTCATGATGTCGGTTTTTGCCCAAAGTGCTCTGAAAAATAACTCCCCCTCAAATCCACCAAAATATGAGACAAAAACCTCTCAAAACACAGATCTGAAGAACAAGGCCAAATCTCTCATGAAAAGAACAAGGGCATGAAGATCTGGAGCTCTGATGCCATATTGGAGTTGATAAAAAATATAGCCCCATAGCTCCCAAGAATCACTTGCATGAAAACACCTGTCACAAAAAGAGAGAAGAAAAAGCTATGGAGGTCAGAAACAATAGATCTGTCGAAGAGGAAACATCCTTAATTGATTCAATAATAATGGAATAGAATTACAAAAGAATTTGATAATTACAAAGTGATCAATCCTAATAAAGGAGATCAAAACCCTAAGAAGGGTGGAGAAACCTAGTTTACATGAATAATTAATAAAGAATTAATTATTGCATGCCTAAAGTCTAGCTTAAATGAACTAGAGATAAAAAGGTGACTTAATAATTAAATCAATAGTGATTTAATTAATAAGTGAAAATACATTTTTACTCTAAAAACTATCACTAATACCATCAAAGTATTATGAAAATATGAATACTACCTTAATTGGATGCAATGTCGAAAATAAACCTAAGCATCAAGGCATGGAGGCCAGGATGACTTGTCAGTTATCTCCTTTTGATTTAAGAATCATCTTCTATTCATGTGTAATATAAGATATGTAACCCGCAATGACCCTTAATGTTCATATCCTTGGGTACATAATGTGTCATACACCTTACTTAGGAAGTTGATTAGAAACAGACAAGGAAATTGATTCAACCTCATTGTAGCTTAAACATAAAAAAGGATTGAGATATATGCAACTATCCACTCATGTTGGAAGCTCTTGTCATAAACATCCAAATTAGGTGAAGTTTGTAGGATCATTGAAACAATCACCATACACAGAAAACCAAGAAATTGTTATGCCCCCTATCCTTGTGACTCTTTGTCATTTAATAGACGTCATGGAGTAACTTGGAAGACATAACAAGAAACAATTGATAATCAGACAAAGAAAATTCATAACCACTTATATGCCCCCAGTTTGAAACATTAAAAGAGTCATGATTAAATCAAGATCAATCTATATGTATTTATGTGGTGTTTAGGAACACCTTTGATTCATCATTCAATCATTTCAATGAAATCATCAATTTAAGCTTGGATATTTAGAAATGTATATCTGTGTCTGAGTCAGTGAGATAAACAATATCAGTAATTGCAATCCAATGGAGTGTTGAAAAACAATGTTTGATTAAAGTGTTGAGAAACACTAGTATGATGTTGTAAGATATAAAATAGGGGGTTATTAAAATGTAAGGTGTTGGAAAAGGATAAGGTGGTTTGATTGTTAATTTTTGTGTGATTTGATTTAAAGTGTGTTGAATTCCTTAACCCTACTTTAGACTTAATTGAATTTGATTGATTGTGTATTGAAATTGTGATTAGGGAGAAGATAAGATGTTCCTCTTTTATTCCCAAATGCACAAATGGGAGATCCAAGTTGATCAACCCAAAGGAAGGGTTAATGCACAAATGAATCAACAATTTGGAAAGGAGAATAACAAGAAGGATATCTTAAATTATGTTAATTATGTGTATAAATATGATATATAATAGTAATTGAAGATATAGGAGAAGTGTACTAACCTTAAAGAATTGCAGATCAAAGAATGTTGTTTTCTGAGGTTTGTAGATTGTTTCTGAAAAAAGTGATAGTTGATCCTAAACCGGAACGCAGAGACGAACAAAACCCAAAAATATTTTTCCGTTTCGATGTCATCTTATGAAAAAGGTCAACCTTGACCCACAAATGTCAACCCTAACCCAATAATGTCAACCCTGACCTACACAGGTCCGACAGAGAATCTGTTCACGTCGTCCGAAAGAAAGCCGAAAAGGGTATCCAGATCTGGTCTCAAATCTGTTGTTCTGAACCTATACCTGCAAGAAAAAGAGGTTTGTTTGTTGTGGGGGAGGGGTTTGCCTTGGTCAAACCCCGGTTTAGGAATTAACCTCAAATATATGTAATTGAAATTGCAGAAATGGACAAAGTAAATCCTTAAATTCACCTTGCTTGTAAAAGTCCTTGTGGCGGATTTGAATCCTTGAATCCACAAGTATGCTTCAAAGTGTGGAATATAAAAAGGTAGGATGTATTCAATCTCTTGCTTGTAGATCTCCAACACCAAGTCTTGAATGGGTTCTTGAATTTGGAATGGGCTTGGAAGAAGGTGGATGGAGAGATCACCAAAAGGGCACTATGTAGCTTGAATCCTTCAATGGCCTCCAATGGATCTCCTTCATGAAAATGGATGCTTGAATGGATGAATGGTTGCTTGAAATCTTTCTCCTTAGCTTGCTTGAATCACCCTTAAAGATAGCTTGAGAATGCTTGATCACGATTAGAAGACTTAGTTCGCTTGATGATGGTTAGAGAAAATGAGAGGAGAAGGCTCCCTTTTATATGAAACTAGGGCACAATCTTCTAAGGAGGCTAACATAGGAGAATTAAATTTCCATTAAAGCCTTTACCTCTAGGTGAGGACCTATATTAAATATAATTTAGGAATCGACACTTCGGAACCCGAAACAGTCGACCCAGAAGCGAGAAAATACTTTTTGCAAAGACTGACATCCAAAACTGTGAGACCCTGGGAACTGAACCCTGGGTCAAGGTTGAGGTTGACCTTGACCTAGGTCAGGGTCAAGGTCGACATAGACCTAAAAGGTCAACCCTGACCCTGAAGCCCAGAATCACCAGTCTGTAGTTTAAAATGCAGAAATCAGGCTAAACAGGAGTGGAAAGAAGGACAAAATAGGAGGGAAGCCATGTCAAGATCAGGAACCCATTCAAGGTGCTTGTCATGACCCCAACCACTCACTTAGAAGGCTAAACAAGTCTAAAATGGAAGTGCTTCCATTTTCTGACTATACATTTAGCCCCCACTTTAGCAAGAGTATGAGCTCAACACAAACTCTTGGTAAAGGAGAATATATAGAAAAGACA
>MU225605.1:218350-230933 GCA_018584345.1 Thuja plicata | reverse complement strand
ATATATATATATATATATATATATATATATATATATATGAGCTTGGTTTTTGGCATCATTGTACATGTTTATATATTGATTTAGATGTGTATGTCTTATGAGATGATTTCCTATATGATTTAGATGTATGGATTAGAGATGTATGCCATGAATGGATGAATATGCAAATGTTTATGCACATGTTTTATTGATGTATGAAAATGCTATGAGAGATGTTAGATGGATAAATGCTATGTATGATTTGATTTATGCTTATAATGGATGCACATGTTTATGGATATATAAATGCAAATGAACGTATGAAAATGCACTTTTTAGAAATGGATGTAATGCAATGGATGCAATGGTACTAATCATCTCATGCAGGATATTGCAATATAAAATAGGTACTAACCAAATAACGCGAACGAGGATCGAGAATGGGGACCAGACACTTGTGCAGTCGAGAAGAAACTATGATGAAAGATGGGGACCTTTGAAGAATGAGAAGATAATGAAGAGAGAACCAAACTATCACGATGCAAGCCTAAAATGTGAATGCAAGCCTACAATGCACATGCAAGCCTAAGCTAAATGCAATCCTAGGACTTTGGTTGTTGGACTCATCATATTTATCATCATCGAGTGCTTTTGGATCATCGGAGTCAATACAATCCTTACTGGTGCCGCTGCGACCATAAGAATATGAATATGACTTTCATCAGATAAAATGTAGGAAACGAACATAAGCACCAAGGCACAAAAGCCAAGGTGACCCAAACATTGTTTCTGGCTTGATATAGTAACAATTCGAAAGTAAACAAACACAACAATAAAAATCAAGGAGATAGTTCTGACCTCCCCTTGGCGTACAAATAAACAAGATCAAGGGATGTAAGGCTTTTCCACCTTAATATAGAAGCTCTTATCACATACACCCTATTTATTTGACATTGTTGAATCATCGAAACCACACCAACAAGCAGTAGACAAAAGAAAATATCAATGAAATCCATGAGAAGAGACAACATTCAGAAAAAGATTCAATCATAGCTCAGCATGTTTTGAGGTTTACAAGTGTGTCTATGTTTAGGGTGTTAAAAAACACCATTGTTCTTGTGAGTGCAATGTGTTTGATTGCTATCAAGAGATGTTTACATCACGGGATATCTGAAGTGTGTTGAAAAACATAGATGTGTCCAAAGAGAGTGTTGAAAAGCATTGTTTGATTAAGGTGTTGAGAAACACCAGTTTGTGCCAGTAGAAATTTGTCCTTTGACAAGATTGCTGAATCAAGTGTAAATCGAAGAGAAATCGAAATGGGGAGCCATGCCCCCAAGTGACAAATGGATCGAAGCCAAAAAAATAGATAGCGAGATGATGAGAGAAATCTCAGCAATGTAGCGACAGTAGGCAGACTTAGTGAGAACCACTGGTGACTGTTGCAAGAGATTCTCAAGAATAAAGATCAATAATGAGATCGAAGCATCAGTAGGTAGATGCAATGAGATCCACTGGTGACTGATGCGAAAGAGAGTCTCAAGAAGAGACAAAGTGCCATGAAGCATCAGTAGGCAGATGCAGTGAGAACCACTAGTGACCGATGCAAGAGGAGAAAGACTCCAAAATATGAGACAATGCCCCCTAGACCAGGAACATGCCCCCGAGTGTGACCAGTTTCAATCCATGTTAGGTCGAGAAAAATATTGAAGATGACAGAAAGCAAAAGCATGAGCGCACTAAAGCAGGAAAGCGAACTAAAGCAGGAAAGCAAACTGAAGCGGAAAAAGTAGCGAAGCAAATGTGAGAAGGCCAAAAGATGCTGTGACAGATAAAGCATTACGAAACAAGAGGTGCCTATTTACTAGGTTTTCACCATCTTGGTAGAAATTCTATTTTTGCTACCATGATGCCTGTTTACCAGGTTTTCATCAATGACACATTTTTATCTTTTTCTCTTTTTTTTTGTATTTTCATTTTTTTCAATTTTTAGGATTTTTTCAGAATAAAGTATGTACATGAGCATGCAAAAGATATCTCAACTATAGAATTTCTTCGTGTGAAGAGTGTTGATGGGCTCTTTGAGTTGTTCACCTTCTGTAGTGGAGAGCTGATAGGCACCAGACCCAAATACTACAGTAATAATATAAGGACCAAGCCATTTTGGCTCAAACTTTCCCTTCTGAGTATGTTGTTGCTGATTTTTAGGGTTCTCTCTCAGGACGAGATCACCCATTTGGAAGTCTCTTGGTCTAACTTTCTTATTATAGCTCTTTGATATCCTCTTTTGATATGCTCTGAGGTGATCAAACGCCACCTTCTGACGTTCATCCAACAATTCAAGCTCTTGTAGCTGAGATATTCTAATGTCGTCATTAGTAATGAGGCCTTTTAGTGAGACTCACAAGGTAGGAATCTCAACCTCAATAGGTAGTACTACATCTGCACCATAGACTAAAACAAAGGGCGTGGCCCCTGTTGGAGTTCTTATACTGGTGCAATAGGCCCATAAAGCTAGATTGATCTGGAGGTGCCAATCCCATCCAAATTTGTGTATGGTACGGTGCAGGATCTTGATAATTTTTTTGTTGGAAGCTTTAGCCTGCCCAGTCCCATGGGGGTAATAAATAGAAGACCAATGTTGAATGATCTTGAACTTAGTGCATAAGTTTTTCAGATCTTTGTTCTTGAACTGTCCTCCATTGTCAGTGATAATAGAGGAAGGTACACCATATCTACAGATTATGTAGTTTAGTATGAACATAGCTACAAATTTTCCATCAACTACACTGAGAGGTACTGCCTCAATCCATTTAGTAAAATAATCCATAGCAGTGATGATGTACTTATGTCCTCTCAAGGAAGAGGGATATATCTGACCCACTAAGTCAAAAGCCCACTGTTGAAATGGCCAGAAAGTGATAAAGGGAATAAGCTCCTTGGCTGGAGCATGAATTAAATTACCATGGAGTTGACATTGCTTGCAAGACTTAGAAAACTGTGTAGCTTCCTTCTCCATATCGGGCCAATAATAACCGGCTCTAATAGGTTTATGAGCTAGTGTCAAACCATTTGAGTGAGAACCACAAATGCCTTCATGTACCTCTTCTAATGCACGTTTGGACTCATCGGGTTCTAGACACCTAAGGAGGGTACCATCTAGACCTCGTCTATACAAGTCATTTGCTACGATGATGTACTGTGAAGCACTGCAGATAAGGTGATGTTTTTCATTTCTAGTATATGTGTCAGGAATAATTTGGTCACAGAGATAAGAATAGATGTGGTGGTAGCGAGACGAATCATGTCTAATGACTGAACAGATCATCCGGGAGTCAGGGGAGTCATAGGCAGTGTAGCACAACATCTCCACTAGGAACTCGTGTCTGAAATCATTCTCTGACATTTGTAACATAGAAGCTAGAGTGGCCATAGCATTAGCCGCTTTATTATCCGCCTTGGGAATTTGCTGAAAAGTGACATGTGCAAAGTATTGCTTAAGGTTGTCAACCATCTTTTTATAGGGTACTAGCTTTTCATCTTTCATCTGATAGATGTCGTTCACTTGATTAATAACCAGTTGTGAGTCTCCAAAGACTTTAAGTTCATCTACTCGCCATTCAATAGCGATCTTGAGTCCATTGATCAAAGCTTCATATTCAGCGGTGTTATTGGTACAAGGAAACATCATTTTGTATGGCTTTGGTAAATAGTACCGCTGAGGTGTGATAAACAAAATTTCAGCTCCTGACCCCTATTGGGTGAATGAACCATCAAAGAACATTGTCCATGTCTGATGCGTGAGAAGCATAATGGACTCATCTAGGAAATCCATCTTTAATGGTTGATGATCTGTAAGAGGTGCTTCAGCTAACTGATCCATAATCGCCTATCCTTTGATATCTTTTCTCTCAACATATTCAATATCAAACTCGCTAAGGAGCATGACCAATTTAGCTAGTCTACCTATGAGGGTAGCCTTACTGAGTAAGTATTTCAACGGATCAATCTTTGTGATTAGCCTTGTAGTGTGGGCCAACATGTAGTGTCGTAGCTTCAGGGAAGAAAACACCACTGCTAGGCAAGCTTTCTCAATTACTGAAAAATTCATTTCGTAAGAGACCAATGTTCTGCTGATGTAGTAAATGGCTCTTTCTTTATGATTTGGATCTTCTTGGGCCAAGAGAGCACCCAAGGATGTTTCTGTTGCTGAGATATATAAGATCAAAGGCTTTCCCTAAATAGGAGGCATCAGTATGGGTGGATTGGCTAAATATTGTTTAATCTGTTGAAATCCTTGTTCTTACTCTTTGTTCCAGTCATAAGTCACACCTTTATGCAGAGTTTTGGTGAAAGGTTGTGACTTGTCAGCTAATTGCGAGATGAACCGTCTAATAGATTGGAGCCAACCTTGGAGACCTCTGATTTGTTTGATATTACGAGGTGGTGGCATTTCCATTATAGCTTGTACCTTTGCTGGATCCACCTTGATTCCTTTAGCAGAGATGATGTAGCCAAGTAATTTTCCTGAAGTAACCCCAAATGCACATTTCTTAGGGTTAAGACGTAGCTTGAATTTTTCCATACGATCTAGTATAGGACCTAGATTGGTGAAATGTGTCTTTCTATCCATACTTTTAGCAAGTGTGTCATCCACGTAGTCCTCCATTGTCCTATGCATCATGTCATGAAATATTATAGTGACCGCTCTTTGATAAGTAGCTCCAGCATTTTTTAGACCAAAGGGCATAACATTCCAATAGAATGTACCCCATGCACAAGTAAAAGCGGTCTTCTCTTGGTCCTTTGGTGCAATTTTAATCTGATTATATCCAGAGAAGTCATCCATTAGCAAATACATCTCATATCCTGTTGTCATGTCCATGATCATGTCAATATTGGGAAGTGGAAAATCATCTTTGGGACATGCCAAATTTAAATCTCTAAAGTCAGTGCAGACCCTGATAGATTCATCATGTTTAGTCACTGGGACTATATTAGAGATCCACTCTGCATAATCAATCACTCGGATGAACCCAGCTTTGAGAATTTTTTCCAATTCTGCCTTGATCAATAAAGCCACATGCGGATGCATCTTTCTAAGTTTTTGTTTAACAGGTTTCACACCTGAAGCTATTGATAAGTGATGCATAATGAGATCAGGATCCACACCCGACATATTAGAATACGTCCATGCAAAATTTATCTTTTTCTCTTGGAAGAATTTTGTGAATTCCTTAAGTTCCTCTGTAGATAGTGATTTGGCCACATGAATGATGTGTGGATGCTCCTCTGTTCCCATATTTATCGGTTGAGTTGGCTCTATTAACACTGATGAACATTCCTGGAAGTGACTCGGAAGCACATCAAGCATCTCATCCTCAGGCGCCTCAGAGAGGTTTTCACCTTCAAATACGTCTTTTCTTTTTACTTTTTTTGGCTCTGATACTGCCACAATGTGGTTTTCACCATCACAGCGCTTATTTTTTCTTCTTTTAATTTTTTGACTAAGATACTTGATGTCAGCCTTGGTCATGTTGACACTTTCTTCACTAGTGGAGGACGTCATGGGTTCCATAGCATGAAGGTAGCAGGCTAGGGTGTAATCATTCTGGAATGTAAGGACTTCACTGGATGAAGAAGGGGAATTCCAGTCTATTAATTCAAGATGTTGAAGGGAAAGAGATGTGACAGGTTCAAGTGCGTTCACAGTATTGTCATCGAAAGTGTTAACTAGCAAGATGAGAGCTAAACTGATCTCATCCAAAGGTGTGTTTTAATCCTTTTGATCCCTAACGACTGAAGTAGAAGACATGTTAACACCTATAGACTCAGACTCGTTAGACCTTTCACTAGACCCCTCACTTACGTTGAGAATGTTTTCATAAGATCCTTTTGACAAACTATCAAACTCATACTCATAAGAGTTTGTATCCGAACTCCGACTGGGGTGCTTGCACCATGAAGGTTTAGGAGTTCTTTCAATACTAGCCTGTTCTCGTACCAACTGTTCTTGAAATTCTGGTGGTACATATCTTTCACCTTGGAAGTGAGGATCTTGTAAGTCTTTCCATTGTTCATAGGTTAATGCATCAAGGGGAGTGGTTTTATCAAAATCACTGTCACTCTCTGTTGTACTGACACATGGTACAAATTTATTTGGCTTAGTGAATAATGCTACCAGGTCTGGAGGATTGGGATAAGGAAAACAATCCTCATCCAAGCTATCTTCTATGGTGTCAACTGTAGCTATACCTTCTGGTTTTGGTGCAGGTTCTACTTCTGGCACAAATTTATTGATCCCTAGATGAAATGAGATCTTTTTGAAACCTAAACCGGTGGTGTCTTTTGTCTTTTGACCTATAGCTTGAATAGGTTCTAGTAACCCATTTCCATTCACCCCTATTGGGCCACTCCCTTTATACCCAAAACATTTTATAATCTTAAGACCTTCATTGTTGGGGTTTAGTTCTCGATCTGGGGCAGTCTATTCAGCTATGTTCTTTCCTTTACAAAGCCAAGCCTTAATAGCTCTTTTCTCATCTTCATCTTCTAATTGTGTAGAGGACCGTAAAAAGATACCTTCATAAACTACCTCAGGAGTAGCAGAAGATCTGTTTTTCTCAGAAGGTCTCCCATAAGAACGGGGAGATAGAGGTAGAGCTGCTAAAGATAGTACAGGTTATATTTGATATCCACCCATGCCTATGTCTCTAATCTTCAGTGTCTATTCCATGTCTTTGAGCTTGGCATCACAGAGTTCTGTGTATTCCCTATTAGTTGGAACAAGACTATCAACTGATTGAGTGAGAGCATTACAAGAAGAACCCATACTAGTGGAAACTGTCACCTCTGCGCCTTGAAATGAAAACTTGATACACTGATGGTATGTAGAAGGAATTGCTTTCATCTCGTGGATCCACGGTCTTCCTATAAAAATATTATACGCAAGAGGAAGGTCTAGCACCTGACATATGACGTCTCTTTCAGCTGGGCCAACCCGAATGGGTAGCACAAATAGACCTTTAGATGTTCTCTCTTCTTCATCATAATCCTTTATGGTAATTCTTTTGCTGGAATCTATGTGATCCTTACCATAACCCAGTTGAGCAAGAAAATGAGCGGAGCAAATATTAAGACCAACACCATTATCAATGAGTACGCGACGGACTAGCTATTTGCCGATCATGACTTCTATGTTCAGGGGAGCATTGTGTGGGTGACTAATTGAGTGATCATCTTCTTCAGAGAAGGATAAATAATGCAGCAAGGTCAAATGACCCACCATGGATTGAAACTGATCCAGATTGATATCTTTGGGGACATTAGCTTCAGTGAGATCTTTGTCCAGAATCTGCCTATGAGCAGGCAAAATTTTCAATAGCTCAAAAATAGTTATCTGAGCATTGGTCCTTTGAAGCTGGTCAAGAATGCTATAACCATTAGTAGGAGGTGTAGGGACCACCTTCGTGGTCTTGTTGGTAAACCAATAACAGTCTTATCCACAGTTTGTTTTGGCACGGACGTAGCAGCAGAAGGGTTAGGACCCTTGATAGTGATTTTAGCTTGAGATCTAGTAACAACGTTCACACAATCTTGAGATGTTTTAGATTATGATAATAGAGACCCAGGGCCTCTCAAGACAAATAGGGTTCTGGGTTTAGAAGTATTCCCACTTCCCTTGCCAGTAAACATATTGCAATATTCCAGTTCCACTAGTTCAATCATGTTGATAACATTATCGTAAGTGGTATGTGCGTAATTAACTTTGGCATTATTATTCTGAGCATTGGAGGATTCACCTTTCTCGTGACGAGGAAAGGGATCTTTAAAAGCTTGATGATTTTAATTCTTGTTATGATTCTCCACAATGATAACCTTGTTGTCAATCAAATCTTGGACTTTATGACGTAATTGGAGACATGTAGCAATCTTATGACCTTTGTTTTGATGGTAGTCACAATAAGCATTCTCATTCCACCAATGAGGTCATGGTTGTGGATTGTATAGATGTTTCTCCAAAGGAGCAAGAATCTGATTTTGTACCAAATTTTTGAAAACCACATCAAGCGGTTCTCCCAAAGAGGTAAATTCACGCTTGGGTCGCGCTGCCCAAGCTTTGTTGATAGAAAATTTAGAAGGTTGTTGAGTATTGGTTGCAGCCTTTTCGACAGCTTTGGTTGCTTGTATACTAGAGGTCAGATTGAAGACCGGTTTTGAAGAAGTTGAGGTCACATTCTCGACCATCCCATCATTCACAACATCTCTATTTTTGTTGGAAAATTTCCCTTTGTCTTTGTTGGAAGATGAGGGATTTTGCTTGTTATCTTTATACAAGGTCAATTCACCTTTTTTAACCATGAATGCTTCTATTCTCACAGCTTGTTTTATCATACTATCAAAGTTAAGGGGACCTTGAAGTTGGACTTGATACCCAAAATCAGGGGTGAGATTATTCAAAAATATATCGAGTTTCTCGGACGGGTATTTTGTGAGGGTACTTTGTGCAAAGTTGTCTCCATCTTTGGAGAAATGTTAAGAATGGTTCCCCTTGCCTTTTCTTAAGGTTGCAAAGGTCCCTTATGTTGACAGGATGTTGAATATTATGAGAATAATGTTGCATAAAGAGATTGGCAATCTCGTCAAAAGTCTTGATACCAGTGGGTAATTGCGAGAACCACTCCATGGCGGGACCACCCAAACTTCATGGAAAAAGACACATCAAATATGTTTGATCATGTATAAAATCCATCGATAAGGCACCAAATTCTCTTAAATGATCCTGAGGGTCAGTGGTACCTAGATACTTGTCATATTTGGGGATTTCTACACCTTTGGGAAAAGGTGGCATAACAATACTCTTATCAAACGAAAAAGGACATATACTTTCCATTGTAAACTGTTGCGTTGGTTTGTCCTTGTCTTTCATAAGTTGGTTGATTTGACCTTGCATGTCTTGAATTATCTTATGCAACTTGGAGGTCTCACTTTCCTCTTCCTTAGCAATAAGCGTTTCCACTTGGAAGTTTGCGTGTAACTTGACCCCTTGTTTTGCCAAATCTAGGAAGTATTTTTCTTTGTCTTCCACGAGGAGTATTTCCATCATTTTGATGAGAGATTTATTAGACTTTTCTGTGTCTATGTCATTTTGAGATATTGGCTCATCATCATTGCCAAGGATTTCATAAATACTATAAGTATGATCTTGACCTTGGTGGTGTTCTTCTTCTTGATGACCTTGTTCATGTTGGGATTGGTCATGACCTTGTGTGTAATCAAAAGGAAATGTCATCTTGTCAATGCGAGATTGTTCTATGTGCACTCCTTCAGTATGAGTGTGAGTATCACGTGGAGGACTCGTAGCCAATGTGCTCTTTGGCGAATCAAAAGGATTGACATGTGAAAAAGGATCACTAAGGCAACAAGAATCGTTAATAGGATCAACCCAAACGGGTGATTTTTTGAAGCCTAGTTGATCTGAAAGGAATGGATTATGCTGATCTTGAAACAACGGATTAGAGAAAAACTGAAGCACTATTTTTTTATTAGGACTCAGATCTATACTAAACAGGGAAGAGGAACATGAGGATCCCTCTTGATGATCAACTTGAATAATGGGTTCAGAATAACCTTTTCCTTGATTGCGAGGTTTACTTCTACCTACTCCAGAACCGCGTATGGGAAAAATATTACCGCTCCTAGTCATAACAGGCATAGACGAATCTAAAATGAGAGGAAACTTAAGATCTGACTCAGAACTCTATCTCTAGAGGTATAAAAAAAAGAGGTAATAGGATAGAACAACCAAGGTGTGAGATGCACCCGACATGAATCGTCGGAGGTATGGATAGAATAGCTAAGATATGACTATCATGTCGCAAGGTACAAAAAACACAAGAAGACAGGATGAAGACAAAGAGACAAGACAAGTTCAAGTATGAATCAGTCAGTTTGCAGCTCAAAACAACTAGTTTCAGTCTGTAGACAATGAGGGAACAAGCAATCAAACCCCAGGCATGAGGCAGATCAGGGAGATAAACAAACTTAGTTTTCAAGATAAAAACTAGAGTTTGAGACACAGTGAGAACTGTTCTCTAACAATATTTATAGGTTTAGGATAGTTTTAAGATGATACAAATCAACAATCTTCGTTTCAAGGTGACAAGCACTCGTTTACAAACATGAAGTTTCAATCAAGCAATAGTGACACAAACAGTAGTCATAAACAATTCCACCAAGGACAAAGCAACTTGGTAGAAACATGGGAATCTTTGTTTGATGATAGTATAGATAGTTTAAGACTCTAAAACAAACACTCAGTTATCCCTAAAAAGAAAATCGGTTGAGAATACAAAATTTGTGCCCCGTTGTCTTATGCGTATGCGTGCACCTCACACAGCAGTGTCACCCTCGAAAGAGCGCCCGTGTTTTTGGTGTTTCCAAGGACTAAGTATATATGTTCAAAGGTTACCCTTAAACAGGGGCCAACATCATATACCACTTCAAACATCTAGGTGCATACCTATGTTGAGAATCTAGGGGAGAGATTCTTCCCTCTCCCTATGCATAGATTATGTCTCCTTTTAGAAGTGAACTGGGTAGGCATCTAACTAAGAGAGTGTTTAATAGGATTTCGTTCACAATAACCTTTGGTGCCTCTGATACAGAGCTGGGGCCTCGCAGCCACACCAACACTTGTAAGTCACACACCCTTGCAAGCAAGGCTGGGAGCGATGTTGCTTAGTATGACAAACAAGGCTTTCTCATGATGATAGTCAAAATCAATGAGAAAGAATTTACTATGGCTTTAGAGTCTTTAGACTACAACAAAGAAGACTTTATTAGAGTGAGGTGGAATCACCGGCGAAAGGTGTGTACTCACTTGGGTCGTTCCCGGAGGTTCAACTTCTGGTAGGCCCTCTAAAGGTGACTCAACTTGTTTCGGATTCAAGGGTTTGATTTTCTGATTCTCTCAATGAGAGAAGAGCATACTTCTCTACCTTTTCACCTCACCCAAACACATCAAGAATATTCATCACCGAGATAGTTTCACACCACCAAATCCACAAGCCTTTGTGTTTCTGATTCTCTCAAAGAGAGAAGAGCATAATCCCCTAACAAGTAGAAGTGCTAAAGATTCACTATCTTGCTTTGCTTCCCCAAGTATCTGTCATGCTAGCAACATCTGGGTCTCGATTTCATCCATGGGCATCACTTCCATGTAATGAAGAGCCTATTCCCCTACTTTTCTATCAGGATCCTTATGGAATTTTAACAAAGCCCTATTTAGACCATGTGAATGAAAAACAGTAAACAAACACGACGTTTTAATTATGCCTTTGACTATTCGTCCTACAAGTAAACTATTAGAAAGTTTTTGGTCTTTGACAAGAGAACTTGCAAACCATTGTTATGCTGCAACAAAAATCAAAAATTGGAAAATCAGAGTAGAAAACAGATGTCAAAAAAGAGAAACAACAGATTACAAATTCTAGAATTTAATTATCTGTTTGTTAAAGTTCGCGCAAGCAAGTGCTTCGCTGCGCGTGAGAAAGTTCTTCGACGCGCGTGAGATTTCTATTTCCTCACATGATAGAGTGCTACAAAGAGAAAAACCTTGCGCGACTTGATGCAAAACTTTGCATGAGACTTTGTACTAGTGTTGTATGGACGTACGAAAAAGTTCGCAAAATGCTGTCAAAAGTTTAAAAATGAGGCCAGAAATCATTTTTTCTGCCCCACGGTGGGTGCCAAAATGTGTGCGCTTGAATGTGACCTTTAAATCATGCACAAACTTAGCATAGTCCTTTCTCAATTGTTCAATTCACAAAGACAAACATGAATTGTTTATCCTGCAAATTCAATTGAAGCGACTTGCTTCCTCCTAATTAGCTGTGGATGCTGAATTTAGTCTCAGAATGAGAGCCAACAACCTGACCATTGCTAACATGGAGGATTTCTAAAGCATGAGAAAAGATGAAATTGCCATTATTCTATGAACTGAAATGTAATTAATCTATGAAAGCAAATTGCTCTTAGCCTATGAAAGTGAATTGCAACTAGTCTAGAACTGAGATTGCAACTACTCCATGGAAGCAAATTGCAATTAATCTAAGAAAGGAAATACCCTTAATCTAGAATTCAAATGCTTTTAATCTATGAATGGAAGTTGCATTTAAACTAGAAAAGGAATTGCATTTAAACTAGAGAGCTTGAAATATGGAATTGATATATTAGACATGTAAATGAATCATAAACGAAATCAACATATCTTTAATTCCAATTGAAACTAGCCTAATTATGCAATTTTAAACTCAAAAGCATGAAAAAATTAATGCAAATTTGACTATAAGTTTGATGCTCTCTAAAATCATCCTCCTAAATGAAGAAAATGAGGTCCAATTTATAGAAAACCATGGAAAGAGAGTGAAGTGTTTCTTGAAAAGAAACGACTGTCTCTTCATTCTCATTTGAGACAAAAGGCATGAATTATTTAATTAAAAGGATGGATTATTGCCACATGAGTGACCTTTCACATGGAATTCCCTTTTGAGGATAATTCATCCAATCAATTAAATAACTATTCAATTCCTTTTATGTATAT
>MU225605.1:149386-175615 GCA_018584345.1 Thuja plicata | reverse complement strand
TCCAATTTTACAATATGGGATCCAAACAGAGAATAGCTTATTCCAGCTTTCATTTTTAGAATTAATTAATTCGAGAATAGGCCCTTATTCTGGATAAGTTAATGCCATGCACCAAACGGGCCCTAAGGGAGAACAGTCGGGATTTTATTCTTGGCCCAATAAAAATTTAGTGCTTAGTTGGCTACCAAGCCTTCCTCAACTAAGGGTCATAGTACGGTTCACCCAGGCCGTCGCCATTTACTTTTAACATTATAACCTTTTACCCCAGATCATGTTTTTTTCTATTTCTTTGCCCATCTTTCGCCTAATGAACAACATCGTTATTCATCGTCATGGAGTTAAAATGGGATCATTGTGCAGTGTTAGTACGAATTATGGTATGCCCTATTTTGTCGGGAATAAAATAAACAATCTAGATTTTTTCTATCGTCTTGCACACTTTATTAGAGATTGTTGAGCATTGATTTTAGAAAGAGAACACCTTCGGCGTAATAATAGAAAACTTCTAAATTTATAATTTATCATAAATATTTTAAAATAGCATATATTTAAATAATGAATAATTAAGTAAGCTAAGAGGTTGACATAAATTAATTAAATAATGAACAATTATTTAAGTAATAATGCATAGAAGAGAGCTAAATTTAATTTATAGGATGCGATCCCGCATGGTATTTGTTTGTAGGATTGCCGTCGGGTTCGGCGAGAATGCGATCCCACATAAAATGTGTGGATCCTGGGACGGGCAGGGGGTGGTAGGGAAATTTTGAGGGATCACGAAATAGGGTTGGGGTGATCAAGTACTTGCAGGATTGCGATCCTACAACAACTTATTGCGGGAACACAGTCCCAGAGCAAATGAGGGAAGGGAGGGTAAAAGAAAGTGATCTCGCAGGGTATCATGGGGGTACGATAGTGAGCCTTGTGGGAATGGGTTCCCATGTAGCTAGATTGATAAGGTGGGTTAAGCAATCATGCTATTGCGGGAATCCAAGGAAGGAAAATGCTTACAAGAATGCAGGGACTAGGTAGAAAGAGAATGAAAGGGAGGGGACAAGGGGAGGGAAAGGAAGGGGTGGGTTTCCTTAAGTTAGTGTAGGTATTTTATAAGAAGACTAACCTGATTGAATTTGACTCATTGCAGTGGTTCATGGATCATTTGATATCGCGTGAGAGAGAGGCCACTATTTTAAGGGCAGTAGAGCAGTTCACACCGGCAGAATAGACATGGGTGGAAGCAATCGGGTTGGGGTACATTGCACAAATGTCCCATAGGCACACTTATATGGTGATGGTAACATCGCTTTGTGAGTGATGGCATTCAGAGATGACCACTTTCCATCTTCAGATAGGGGAGATGATGATCACACTAGAGGACGTGTACAAGATTTTTCGGTTACCAATCCAAGGTACAAAGGTGATTACTGGGGACACCACCTAGTAATAGGCATTGACAACACTGGTAGGGCCACGTTCTGCACTCCTATTGTGACATGGAAAACTATCCCTATCATCATATTGGATACATATCCAGTGATAAAAGTGTACTTCTATGTATGTGGATAAGTTTTAGGGTACATTTCCCCTGACATGAGAGGGTCCAGTGTGAATATAGGATTGGTTCCTATGATCATGAGGATTATCAACGCAGGTGTACCCACAATATGGCATGCCTTGATGTTGGCTAAGACCTATAGGGACATATACCAAATAGTATATCATGGTGCATCTGGACATGGAAAAATTATAGGGTTTACCAACTTACTCTAGGTATTGGGTTGGGAGCACATTGAAGTTCTCAAGCTGGTAGGTAGGATGGCGAGACAAGCACATTAGCCTGTGGTGTACAGCTAGGGGAAGCCATTGGCATACCATGATATGGATGACAAGGATTAATGGAGAGAGGCCATATATGAAATCAAAGATGGCATCACATGAAGACCCTACACGAGAGTGGGACCCTGGGTGGAGGACTAGGTGCAACTACCATTTATGATGAAACCCACATTTCTGACTGGGAGATGGAACTATATCATTGAGCAGTATCATCCAGATAGAGTGGTCTGTTAGATTGGGTTACAGAGGGAGTTCCAGATGTAGAGAGGTGGTATCAACAAATTACCAGGGAGAGGAGATCAGAGTTCAGACAGCCCCTAGATAGGCAAGTTCATATTGTAGCATGGAGGGATATTCAACATCGAGGTGCCTGTTTACCAGGTTTTTACCAAGAAAATATTTTTTTAGGACTTTTTATACTTTTTATGAATTTTTCAGATGATGGGAGTGCATCACACGTGTCATACATAGAACCATTTGAGGTGAATGATGTTGATGGGATCATTCAAACATTCTCCTTCTGGAGTTGATAGCTGATATTCTCCTGACGTGAAGCTTGTTGTGACAATATATGGGCCTAACTAAGTGACTTCAAATTTTCCCTTCTTTTTTCAATTTGTGCCTACCTTTTGATTCTCTTTGAGGACTAGGTCCCCCACCTAGAATTGTCGTGGCATATTTTATTGTAATAATTTTTCTTCAACCTATTTTGGTAGACCATGAGGTGATCATAGGCTTGTTGTATCTTTTCATCCAAATAGTCTAGCTGTGTGAGTCGTGCCAGACGATAATCTTCATTAGTGATCATATTCTTGAGTGACATGCATAGTGATGGTAGTTCGACATCGATTAGTAAGATGATTTATTCATCCTATACAAGTGAATAGGGACTGGTGCATGTGGGAGTGCGATATTCCCAAAGGGAAGGATTGGTTTGGAGATTCCAGTCATGACTAGTATCATTGACAACCTTTTGGAGAATTTTAAGGAGGATTTTATTGGTTTCCTTAGCTTGGCCATTACCTTGTGGAAAATATGGACTAGATAAGCGGTGATGGATATGGATCCATTCACATAGATTGGTCACATATTGGTTCTCAAATGGTGTGTCATGATTTGTAAAGATGGTGGAAGGGATGCTTTAGCGGCAGATGATATGGTAGAGGATGAATTTTGATATTTGGACAACTCTTGTAAGGGTGAGCGGGACACTTTGACCCACTTTATTAAATATTATGTAGCTTTGATAATGTACTTGTGTCCTTAGGATTGGGTGGTGATCTTAGCAATGAGAGAAAAACCACAACAAGAGAATGGTCACAGGGGCGCAATGGGATGTAGATCTTGCACCAGAGCATGGATCATATTAGCATATTGTTGACAG
Organism: Thuja plicata; assembly: GCA_018584345.1. Lineage (NCBI taxonomy): Eukaryota > Viridiplantae > Streptophyta > Pinopsida > Cupressales > Cupressaceae > Thuja > Thuja plicata. The sequence continues at coordinate 172,395 of MU225605.1, read as the reverse complement.
GGTAGGCACTTCTTTACAAATTCAAAGACATCATGTTCCATCATAGGATAGTAGTATCCTTCTCTCAGAATTTCCTTGGCTAAGACCATGTGCCACTCGTGTGAGCACCACAGATCCCAACACGTACCTCCTATAAAGCTTGGGTGGCCTCATTTGTGTCTAAACACCTAGACTGAACATTATGATAGCCTTGATGATATAGGGTATTTTCTACAAGAATTTAGTGGGAAGATTTATAAATGAGGTTCTGGCATTGGGTGTAACTTGTAAAATGAGGAATATGATACCATTATTTATATATGCATGGATGTTGCATGGTACCATGGGGACTAAGGACCAACCAAGATGCATACAATTTCAGAATTGATGTTTTCATAAGCAGGCGTGTGGAGTTGCTCGACCAATAATTCATATTATGTTTTGTCTCAAGGCATCTCTGGGAGAGAGCCAATAGTGCTCATTAAATCAATAGCCTTATTCTTTAGTCATGGTATTTGGGTGATTTGTAAGTTCAGGAAATGCTCTTTCATCTTGTCGGCCATCTCTTTGTAAGGTAAAAACTTCTCTTCCTTTGTCTGAAACTCATCTAGGACTTGCTTGATGATGATTTATGAGTCTCCATAGACATGTATTTTTGTGATGTTCCATTGGATTTTAATATTGAGCCCAGTGATGAGTGCCTCATATGCAATGATGTTATTTGTGCAGGGGATTAGCAAATTGAATGATTTTGGGATGTAATCACCTTGAGGAGTGACAAAGAGTATTCCTACCTCTGAACCATGAGATGTGTAGGACCCAATAAAATTAAGCTTCCAGGTTGGGTTTTCTTCGGCCATGCATTCCTGTTCATCTAGAAACTCCATGACCAAAGGATAGGCATCCACTAATGGTGATTCTGCTAGCAGATCTACGATAATTTGCCCCTTGATTGCTTTTTTATCTACATATTGTATGTCAAATTCACTTAGGAGCATTACCAATTTTTCCATACAACCTGTGAGAGTGGATTTTTATAGAAAGCATATGAGAGGACCCACCTTGGAGATGAGAATTATCATATGACTGAGCATATAGTGGAAATGTTTGAGTGGTGAAAATCACTGCCAGACATTCTTTTTCCATACGTGAATAGTTGAGCTCATAACCTACCAGTGTACGATTGATGTAATATATGGTTCTTTCTTTTCCATTGTCAACCAGCTGAGCTAGAAGTGCCCCCAGTACCATGGTAGTTGCAGAAATATACAATATAAGGGTTCTTCCTTGTGGTGGTGGTACCGAAATAGGTGGGCTTGCTTGGTATTCTTTTATTTTCTCAAAGCTTCTCTTACAGAGTGGATCCCATATAAAGTTGGTGTCTTTTCGTAATAGGTGAGTGAATTGATGACACTTATCAGTGAGTTGAGAGATGAAGCATCATACAAACTTCAAATTTCCTTGTATACTATGTAATTTTTGAAGTGTTCTCAGTAGAGGCATTTCCATGATAGCGTTGACCTTCTTTGCATCTATTTCTATGCCTCTTCTTGAAACAATTAATCCTAAGAGCTCTCCTGATGTGACCCAAAAAAAACTCTTCTTCGAGTTGAGAATTAAGCCATATTGATCGAGCCTATCAAATACACATTCGATTACAAGGTTCCAACAAGAAGTTGAGTCCACTTTTTGGCCAAAAAGTGGAACTGTTTTTCTTGTTTTTTGAAATTTGTCCTATTTGACCTAAAGATTTGAGGCACTTAGACATGAAATCTTCCAAAAAGTCACTACTACAAAATTTTAGGATTCGAAGTCTACTTTCCAAATATGTTATTTTTTTAAATACCTAGATGATAAATTTCAAATTTCAATAGGGATTACTAAAACCCTCATTTTAAAAGTCACTCTTTTACGACTATATAATGCGTGTGTATGACAAGCAAAATCAGACTCAAATGAAACTATTTATCTAAACCCTTTTGGAAAATGGTAAGTACCACATTTAATATTGATGAGAATATTTTCCCATATTTTTATGTTAAATATATTTGTTTTTATTAATTATATATTGGGCTCAATCGTTGTTTATAAAACCTCTTGTGTACGACAAGCATAATTTCCCCTAAACACATGATTTTTTAATAATTTTTTTTTAGTGTATAGAATTATTTCTAGTATGATTTCATATAATTTATTTTTCAATAAACTTTAAAATAAAAAAGTTATTTAAATTACAAAAAAAGCTTGATTTCTATTTTCTATAGACCTGTTTTAGTACAAAATGATTGAAAAATAGAAATATTAATCAAATTTAATAAAAAATTACATGTTATGAATCTTCATTGTCTAATCTATACTAGGATTTTTTTTTTGTCAAAAAATTCCTCAGAAAACCCAATCCAATTTTTGGCCAAAGTGAGTTTCTTGTCTGCATATGGACATGTCCTTCAACATTTAGGTCAAACTAGATCCAAAGCCAAGGGTCGGTTGACCAAGCCTTTCCGAAAGCTAAACCTGAACCACTTTTGGCGGCAAAAATTTCAATTTAAGAACACGGGGTCACGTTATAACATGGGGTGACATTTTAAAAATGAAACGTCACCCTGTTTCATTTCGTAGGCATTGGAAATTGGTTTAAAATAATACGGGGTGACATTATGAAATGGGGTAACGTTTCATTTTTAAAACGTCATCCAATTTCATAATGTCACCCCGTTTCATATTTGACCATTTTTAGAAAAAATTTCATATTGTTTTATTGCATCAGCAATCTTATACTTGAAGTATGGTCAACATCGATCAATTTTGCAAGTTTTGGACAATTTTTTCATTGTTTATTGACTATTCTATTCTCCATTTGAAGGCATCAATGATTGGGAGCATATTAAACAATTTTTTGCAAGTTTAAACTATTGAAGACACTCCTGTGATTGATTTCAATTATTAATCATGGGATGTAAACAACATCAAAAGAAGAAACAAAGGAGGGTTTTGACTAATGAGGAAATTCAAGTGGAGAAAGAGAAAGAGGCTAAATGTCAAAGAGATAGAAGAATGAGGATGCGTGAAATGAATAGTAATGAAGCTTTAGGATCCACAACAATTGAAGAGTCAAACATTAAAGATACCATGGGAGATACAATGGATGCAGAAGATGCGAATATGAAAGAGGTGAATGAAAGCATGTCGTTGAATGCACCTTGTAGTGATGTTCTAGGTACATCTTTGACTTCACCATTGAATGATACTAAACCTCTAATAATAGATGATAATATTTATAGAGACTTATTACTTGCATATTCTAGAGATGAAATTGACTCAATGAGGCCTAATCATATTTTTCAACTTAGTGAATTTAAAAATGAAAACCCCCCTATTGTTGTTGAAAATGAAGAGCCTTTTATTGTTGTGAATGAAAATATCCTAATGTTGTTGAAAATCAAAATCATTTTGTTGATGCAAATGAAAATCCTCCTAATGTCGCTGAAAAAAAAATCCTTTTGTTGATGCAAATGAAAATCCTCCTAATGTTGATGCAAAGAGAAATGAAATTCCTTTCCTAAATGAAAATGAAAAATACTTTTTGCATATTGAAAGCAATATTTTGAATGGTCTTTTTGGTAAGCTTTCTTCGAGGCATATAGGAAAATATGCTAATAAAATATACAAAGAATTTTCTATCGAAAAAAATTAACATTTCAATGTCAACTTGTGATTCAATTGATGAGAATGTGGAAAATGAGAAAAATAATTAAAAGACTAGGCATTAAAGTGAAACAAAATATGAAAGATTAATCTGTTAAACATGTTATATCTACTTTTTCTAGTGTCATTCAATCTATTGGAAAAATGAGTGGATCAAAAGATAGCAATGTAGCACAACGAGTCATAACAACTGTTATAGTCAATAAAAAAACTTTGGATAAAAAAATGGTTAAAATGATTAGTGAAATTTTAAAAATGCATCCTAAAACATTGGTAAGAGCAGCAAGGAGAAGATCAAGTATTGAAAATGATCCAATTAACCAATGTTGGAGTTTTAGTGGTAAAATCCCATGATCTGACATGAAATTGAGTCCTGAAATCAAATCATTGCTTGAAAATTATTGGCATGATAATACAAGGGTTTCATCCAATGCGAGAGATGTTCTAAATTAAGAGTGGAGTGTAAAATTCATGATCCTCATCCAAAACAATTATTAGAAACAACACAAATTGAATTTTATAAGAAATTTTTAGATAAGGTTGTGTTACTTGGGAAAATTACTCTTAGTCAAAGATCATTTGAAAAATGCAAGCCTTGGTATGTGAAAATCAATAAGAAACAAATATCTTGTTGTTGAAAAATACATGTTCAATTTTGTTATCACTATGATGTTTTTTGATATATACGGTGTAGTTTACAAGCTAACAAGATTACGGAGAAAATTGACATTAATATACCACTTGAGGCAATCAGGAGTTTGTAGCAAGTTTATTTTGTGAAAGATCAAATGGGAAAATATTTTTCTTTAGTTCATGTATTTCTAGACAATGCACTAGTTATGGAAAATTTTCATTAATTAGACATTGCATGCATGAAATTAGTGAAAATGGTTTTGGACAACAATTAGTGGATGTTAAAAGATTTAAGAATATTGAGTATCCTCTAAAAGATGGAAAAATTGGAAAGAGATGTGAATTAATCACAGAAAAATTTAGTGTACATGCATTCATTTTAGAATTCAAGAGTAATATTGTTCAAAAATACGTGAAACACTCTCAATATACTAGATGGCTCGATGCTCAATTCCACACATGTAGAAATACATTTACAATTGGTACTATACTATCAGTGGTCGACTTTACAGAAAATTATACTCTTGCTCCACAAGAGGAAACTCAAGACCAATACTATAATTCAATGCAAGTGTCTATGTTTTTTCATATTGTTTATAGACATGCACATGATAGTACAGAGGATGATAGAATAATCGTGAGGGAGTATCATTTCTATTTAGGTGATAATCGGATGCACTCGCTAGAGTTTGTTCAACATTATTTTGGCAAATTTTATATTAATTTAAGAGAATGATAAATCCACATGAGAGAACATCTCATATGGTATGATAATTGTACTGGTCAATTTAAGAGGGCTCGAATGTTTTATTGGCTTAGTAGGGCTCACAAGGAAACCAATATACCACATATGTGGAGTTTTTTTGAAGCTGGACATGGTGAAGGGGAACATGATGGAGCTAGTGCATGTGTGAAGATGATTTTGGCTAGAGAGCAACTAAAATTTGAGGATGCAGCTAAATTTAAAGATGCACATGCTATTGTGGATTGGTTCAATTCAATATTATCTGTAGCATCAAACAAGAACCATACAATTAAATGGTATTTTTCATTAATTGAAGAAAATGGCATTCCACAAAGACTTGACTATCAGACAATTAGTGGATCATCATCATTGCATTTATTTAAAAGTTCAGATGCAAGCACATGGACTTTGTGGACAAGGGAGCTTGCATGTTTTTGTCAATTTTTTATTTCAGGTGATTGGAATTCTTGCAAGAATAAAGAATGGGTAAAATAGTGGAAGCAAATATTGCTAACACCTGATCAAACATATGAGAAAAATGAAACAACACTTGAAGACAATGATCAAATATTTGCATCAGAGGACTATGATCGTCTTTCAGATCTTGTACAAGAAGGTAATTGTATTTTCTATATCAGTTTATATTTGAATTCAAATATTGCTATAAGTTTTTTTTGCAATTAAAATATATGGTAATTTAATTATTGTCATTTTTTATTTCAATTTGCAAGACATGTGTATGTTGTTGTTGTGCCTGAGAATAATGAAGAGTTAATAGAGTATTGGCTGGCTAGATGTGTTGAGACCAAACATAAGTTAGTACAACCTAGAGAAGATGATGATGGTTTTCATTATCCTATAGGTTCAGTGGTGGTTGTTGGCACCTGGTTAGGAAAATACCTAACAAGGAAGAATGGTTTGCCGGCATTTGAAGACTATGAAAAAAATAAGAAGATTATACACTACTCGCATTTGCTTTTGGAAACTAATATAAAGCTATCGAGATACCATGGGAGACCATTTAAGAAATAGCTGTGGTAAATTTCTATGGAAGGATATGATATGATTATAGATGCACTGCAGAAAATAGAGGATGCAGATGGTACGATGGAATAATTATATACAGGTATTTAGATATATGTGTACTTCTAGAATTTTTGATAACTTTATATATAATTTATTTCATTTTTAATATCACCTTAACATGTCATAATCTTATTATGTATGCATTGTAGAAAATTGAGGCTTGTGGTACAATACAATAAGTTTAAACACAAGTAAGTATACATATGTATTTTTAAAATTTTTGATAACTTGACATATATTTTATCTATTTAAATACTTGCATTATCATACCCATAAGCCATCCCCTTAAGACAACCCAATTTTTTCTCCCCTTAAGATATCACCTTAAGACGTCCCCTTAAGTCAACCCAATTTTTGCACCCCTTAAGATATCCCCTTAATTATCTCCTTAATACTTCCCCTTAAGACGTCCCCTTAAGATTTCCCCTGTTGGAAAGTGACAATGCAAGCAATTGTTATTTTGTCATTGATGTCAAACCTTAACTGGTGAGACTATTGTTATCTGTTTGAGTACCATATCTACTGATGATGAAGAAGATTTAACAAGAACACCAAGTGAATGGTTGAGTTAAGGCAATTAAAACGGTACTTGATCAGTTGGCACTCTGGAAAAGCAATTAGTTGTTTATCTTTCAAAGACAATTTTTCTGGCTGTTCTGTGTAGAGCAAGTTTGGCTTGTGCCAAGAAAAGTTGCTTGTGCCGAGCGAAGTTTCTTGTGAGGAGAAAAAGTTGTTCAATGCTGAGCACCATTGGAATTGCCTAGTGGAAACAGTGATGTTGGCCGACTTACAGTAATTGGATTAATGATGAGATTTGAGATATCTGGCCGACTTAGTTAATTTTATTGGGATATGTAATGTTAATTAAAGATTGATCCATGTCATTTAATGTATGGGTAAGCGTAATTAATGCATGGTTTAAAGATTTAATTAGAGACTACTTTGGAGAAGTAAATGTAATGCAAAGATGGAATGATCCATTTGATCTGACCTAACCTAGGATCTACGATCTTGTTTAAGCGACAAAAGATTTCTCTGACTTAGATAGAGAGGTATATGATAACCTTAAGAGGTTATTCATTTAAAAAGCAAGAGGTGTGCTATGGAATGTGAAGTATGCAAAAGAGTTGCATAGTTGATTTACTGTTTAGAATGATCTAGCAGAGAAGGCTGAATACAGAAGCAGAGAGTTGCATGTGTGATTGCTTGATGGATTTCCAAGCAGATCAAAAGGTTGAAATGATAATGTAGGCTATCCAGTGAGTTAACATCAGAGCTGTAATTGGATCTGAATTTGCAAAGTAAGTTATATGTATCTGATCACAACTACTGAATACTTTCTAACCATTGTATCTATTAAATCCTTTAACAAGGTTGACCTAACAGTCATTTGTATAAATCCTCTAACAAGGTGACACTCAGGTGGAATGTTCTAAGTCATCTAACAAGGCCACTCCTAATGGGGTGATTAATTCCTTTAACCAGGTCACACCTAGCAGTGTGTTATTGTAACCTTTAACAGGATTGGCTCCTCACAGGGCATCACTTCAAAAGAGTGAAAACTTGGTAGCATGTTACTGGTGGTTTTTCCCATATTGGGTTTCCACGTTAAATACTTGTGTCAAATTGTATGAATGCTTATGGTTTATTTTACAGTTATGTTTATACAAGCTAATTTCAATTGATAGTAAACTGCATGATTAAAGTTGTTGACATATGCTACTACTACCGAGTAGATCTAAATACAGAAAGTTTTTATTTGCTACATCTAGACCTGAGGATAACTGATTCACCCCTCCCCTCTTAGTTATTATAAATTCATTCTAACATTCCCCTTCATTCAACCTAATTTTTTTCCCCTTAAGATATCTCCTTAAGACTTTCCCTTAAAACATCCACTTAAGACGTCCCCTTAAGACTTCCCCTTAAGATATCCTTGCAAGCCATTATCCTATCTATCCCTTTAAGATATCTCCTTAAGGTATCCCCTTAAGACTTCCCCTTAAGATGTCCCCTTAAGACTTCCACTTAAGATATACTTGCAAGCCATTATCCTATCTATCCCCTTAAGTACATGTTCTTGATTTCATGATTATGTTTTCCAAAAGATTGTAGTTACTTATTAAATTTGTTTCTATTATTGCATATTGCTACTTGAATTTTGCTTCAGGTATATAGCGACACCATTTTGTTTGACGAACTTTTAATGCACATTTTTTTTTAAATACATGGTAAGTATGCTAATATTACATTTACGTACTCACAAACATTAATTTGTAGTTAAAGTTTTCTTCATATTTACTATATTCACAAAATTTTAGTTAAGTTTATTAAAAGTTTTTCCTATTATTACATGTTGGTAGTTGAATTTTTCTTCAGGTCCATAGAGACACCATTTTGTTTGAAGAACTTTTAATGAGCGTTGTTTTTAAATACATGGTAAGTATGCTGGTATTACATTTACGTACTCACAAACATTAATTTGTAGTTTAAGTTTGCTTTGTATTTACTATGTTCACAAAATTTTAGTTAATTTTATTAATTTTTTTTCCTATTATTGCATGTTGGTAGTTGAATTTTGCTTCAGGTCCATAGCGACACCATTTTTTTTGAAGAACATATAATAAACGTTGTTTTTAAATACATAGTAAGTATGCTGGTATTAAATTTACGTACTTAAAAACATTAATTTGTAGTTTAAGTTTTCTTCGTATTTACTATGTTCACAAAATTTTAGTTAAGTTTATTAATTTTTTTCCCTATTATTGCATGTTGGTAGTTGAATTTTACTTCAAGTCCATAGCTACACCATTTTGTTTCAAGAACTTATAATGAACGTTGTTTTTGAATACATGGTAAGTATGTTGGTATTACATTTACGTACTCACAAACATTAATTTGTAGTTTAAGTTTTCTTCATATTTACTATGTTCACAAATTTTAGTTAAGTTTATTAATTCTTTTTCCTATTATTGCATGTTGGTAGTTGAATTTTGCTTCAGGTCCATAGAAACACCATTTTGTTTGAATAACTTATAATCAATGTTGTTTTTAAATACATGGTAAGTATGCTGGTATTACATTTACGTACTCACAAACATTAATTTGTAGTTTAAGTTTTCTTCGTATTTACTATGTTCACAAAATTTTAGTTAAGTTTATTAAATTTTTTTCCTATTATTGCATGTTGGTAGTTGAATTTTGCTTCAGGTCCATAGCGACACCATTTTGTTTGAAGAACTTTTAATGAATATTGTTTTTAAATACATGGTAAGTATGCTGGTATTACATTTATGTACTCACAAAAATTAATTTGTACATGCTTTTGACTTCATATTTACCATGTCCACATAATTTTAGTTACTTATTACATATTTTTCTATTGTTGTAGGTTGCTAGTTCAATTTTAGTTTAGGTATATAATCATGTCATTTTGTTGATGACCAGAATCTGTAATTTTGTATATAATTTTATTGCACAGACCTATATTGGTATATTATTAATAGTACCAAGGACATGTTCATTCATTCTATCTTGAAAATCGAGAAGCTTTTAATTTTCACATTGTCTTATATCTTGTTCTTTTTGTCATTTTATTTTAATGTCCAAATTGTGTACAATAGATATATACATAAATTGACCATCAAATAATGCATGCAAATAAAACCCATGTAAATATCAAGTGTCTAAAATCAAGTGTCCATAACATAAAATATCAAGTGTCTAGTATCAAGTGTTCGTAACATAAAACATCAAGTACATATAATATAAAATACCAAGTGTCCATGACATAAAATATGAAGTGTCCTAACTTAAATCAAGTGTTCATAACATAAACCATCAGGTGTCCATAACATAAAATATCAAGTGTTCGAAACATAAACTATCAAGTGTATATAGTATAAAATATGCATGAAATGTGCATGAAATCAAGGATCCCCGAAGTCCAAAGTCCTCTTCAGTCCACGTGAATGAAGACCACGTGAATGAATTTGTTAAAAAAGTACCATAGTTTAAAAATATAATGGCTCTAATATATATACATGAATTTAAACTACTCAAAATTATCTTAAAAAATAACTTTAATAACATTTATAAAAATTAACTCTTAAGATCCACCATCTATGAGGACTCATTTTACTCTTGTGGAGTGGATTTTTCCTTATATATGGAGGGACTTTTTATGATGAGTATCAGGACCACCAAAGTCCTTATCAGTGAAGACTAGATGTTCTTGCGCGGCTAGGTTCCCTATCATGGCTTTGAATTGTGTAGCGTTGATGTTCTCAGGGACACGAGATCATTTAGATATTTATCAAGGATTTCTCTGTGAATTTGTGAAGTTGTTGAGAGATCTAGAATGGATATCTATGTAGGCATCTTTCGTAATTGGGCCAACAAGTCAAACTATGAAGCAGGTCGAGCAGCAGTAGATGGTGCGGCTGGTGGATTTGCAGATGTAGAAGGTTTATCAACAGCTTGAATAGTGACTCTGGGTCTACATGTAGTAGCATTACAATCAGTAGCTTTGAGGATTATGGTATTAACATGCGTGTTAGATTTTTGAATGCGGCCACAAAGAGAGTCAAACCCAAAGACATCATTTTCACTTAAACTCCCACATGTTTGATCATGGCCTGTAATAGTATTGGTAGAATAGTCATATGGGATTGCGTTTGATGCATTGTTTTGATTATGAGGTGGGAAGGGTTGATTGTAGACTTTGAGTTTCACATTAGATGAGGATGCATTCTGACCTTCAACTTCAATTTTCCCATCCTCAATGAGATCTTGCACAAAGTGTCTAAGATTCATGCATTTCTTGGTATCATGCCCCTTGATGTGATGATAATCACAATACTCATTATCTCTATACCAAACAAGTTTAGGTTGATTCTCATCAAACGGTCGAGTATTTGGGTAAACTATCATTCCTTGATCTACAAGTTGTTTGAAGATCACATCTAGAGGTTCTGCTAAAGCTGTGAATTGTCGCTGTTGTCAATTGTCATCGTCATTGTTGTTTTTGTTATTGTTGTAGTTGTTGCAAGGAAACAAGAATGATTGATTACACAGTTGTTGATTATTGTTCTGATTATTCTGATTCTGATTTTTGTTTTGATTCTGATTGTTCAGATTGTTCGAATGATGATTCTAATTTTGGTTGTTGTTGCGATACTGATTTTGATTCTGATTATTATTGTGATTGTTTTAATTTTTATTGTTGGATACTTGAACATTTTGAACATGCTTGGCATTAATCACTCCATCATTGACAACTCTATTTTTACTCCAAAATTTTGGTTTTTCATTATTGGAAGAAGTATAATGTTTGATGCTACCTCTTTGCAAAAGGCCAACTTCAATGTCTTTCCCTTCTTGACAAGGGATTCAAAGGTGTCAGGTGAAGCCATTTTCATTTGGAAGGACATCTCAGAGATTAAGTTCTTTGTGAAGATGTCAATCAAGTGACTATCAAGTATTTTCCATGGCATGCGATTCACAATATGTCTCCATTGTTGTAAGAAACTAGCAAAGGTTTCTCCATTCTTTTGTTTGGTAGTGCACAAATCACTGAGTGTTGCTTGATGCTCAATGTTATATGAATATTATCCAACAAATTTCTCTGCAAGATCAGAGAAGGTAGAGATTGACCCATAAGGAAGGGCCATGAACCATTCCAAGGCTACGCCTCCAAGACTCCTAGTGAAAAGTCTTTTTAAGTAATTCTTGTTATAGGCGACCACTTGACACACAATGTAAAACTCTTTGAGATGTTGTAGAGGACATGTTTCACCTTTGTATTTCTTGAACTTGGGCATCTCAAAGTTTGGTGGGAATGGTTGCATTGTGATAGAATTTTCAAACAGATAGGGACAAATCTCTTCAAAAGAAAAATCCTTCTTGCCCCCATTTTGTAAGCCTTGTACAATGTTATTAAGCTCATTGAATTTTTGGGTGAAGTCTGGAGTATTCTGTGTGAAAAACGGGGCTACGTAACCTCTGCCTCCTCCAAATTGTGCAGCTGAAAAGCCCGTGGAGGTCATACCAATGGTAGGAGGAGGTATATACTGATAGGCTCATGACGTATTGGTTGTAGATGTTTTTGCCCCCATCGTTTGGAACAAAGATGAAGGCAAGGGCATGGAAACTTGCCCTATGTTATTGACATTAGCACTTGCTCCTTGAGTTATTGTCGTTTGAGTGCTATTATGTGTAGTATTGTTTGGCAAAGCGCTTATGATCTGTTGAATTTGTTCAGGTGTCAATTGGGGTATTGATGTAGTTGTTGATACAGGTGCTGATATAGGTACTGATGTGGGAGGTTCACTAATAGGTCCCTTACCAATGTCATGTGATGATGTAGCATTTGAAGTAGAAGCCATGGCTGCAGTAGTGACAGCAGCGGCTTTGGTGACATTTCTGGTAAGAAGTGTTTCATCAAAGTCAACAGGAACTGTGACACCATTATAAATTAGATTCAAGAATATTTCATCACTGTTATGCAAAATAGCCTTCTCAACCATTTCCAAGTTGTATGGGTCTCTAAGGAAGTCATTTACTTGGGTGGGCCTTCCTTCTTGGTCCACCAATTCAGTTTCTTTGGGCACTTCCTCAGCTGGTATCCCAATTCCTTGAAAGTATTGAGCGGCAAATAGATTCTCCTCATGGGTAATAGTGGTGAATGTTGTTTGCCTCATGTTTCTAGCTTGGGATCGAGTGACAACCATACAATGGTAGAAAAATGGAAGACAAGGAGATGTAAGAAATGAAATGGAGCAAAGATATTTGATCTTGAATTTGATTGGATTTGACTGATTGATTGATTAAGGATTGATTGATAATTGATTTAAAGGTTTTTGGAACAAAACCTAAGCATTTCAAAACCTTATGATGACACAAACTCAAAAGGATTTAAAGTAATACCTATTCTACTTGAAGATGGAATTGTGATCTCAAGAAAAATGGGACATCACTAGGGATTTAAATTACTTGAGACAGACTGATGGTCTTCAAATATGTTGTGTTTGTTTAAAGATGAAGGTTTGTGATACTTTGATTAAGGTCTTTTAACCTAAAGATTTGATTTGATTTGATGGTTTGATCTAATGATCCAAGAGAAGGAAGAGTGATGATGGAAGAATGGAAGAATGATGCAGAAGCAAGGTGATACCTAATCATATTGTTCAATGGTAACAAAAGCACTGTTGATTGAAAACTTGGCCATGAAATTGCAAACTTTGTTATTATAGAGGATTTTGTCAAGTTTCTCACAAATCTCTTGTTTGATAGATGTTGCAATATGTTGATATTCCTTGAATTTATGAGTGGTTTCTTTTTTCTCTCTAAGGAATGGAGGTGTTGGAAGCTTAACCTTCTTATGTTTCTTGAAATTGGTCATGTCATAGAAAATCTAAATTTGGCTGAATGAATGAATGATCTAGGACAAATGATTCCAGGGTCCTGTAGAAGGTCAAATTTTGATTATCTCAGCCAATTTTGAAGCTCACTATTTTAAAGTGGAGACGATAGTCTCAGACGCAACTGATAATCTTCACAGATGGCGATCTACATAGATGGTAATCTACGCAGACGGTGGATCCAAAGCGGAGACAGCTAACTGTGGCTAAGGCAGTGTGTTGAAATTCTAGGCAGATTTTTGACCTTCAGTCTGATTTTGGGCAAATTTGTTCAATGGCAAGAACTGATTTTCAGCACAGGTAAACCAGAAAATAATAGACACACGTCTCAAAAAAATTCAACAAGGGACAAAATAACCTTGAAGGATACTAGCAAATATGACATTAGGAAATCTTGCTTGAACTTTGTAATATCTCGTTTGTGTATGTTCAAGTGACTCTTTCAAGCCACTTATGTTTTTACTGGGTCTAGCACAACAAAGATAGTTTGAACAGTAGCTACCTTAGGAATTTGGCTTTGCATGAAATATTTTAGGCCCATTGTTTGGTAGTCCTTCAGGTCACACAACATGTCACCCCTGGAAGGGCGCTCGTGTTTTTTCCTTTTTCCAGGTATTGTTGCCGTGCTACGAAGATCTCTTTCACAACACAATACCCTGGGACATGTATGATGGAAATCTTGGGGGGAGAATCTTCCCTCCCCTTGCACTATAATATGTCACCGTTCAGAGGTGAATCGGGTAGGCTACTAATTTATAGTTTCTAGCAAGGTTTCGTGGCATCCCCACAATCGGTTTGTACATCGTGAAACACTTAATTCTCTAGTTCAAACATGCCAATATGCTGAGGATATTCACTCAGTATGGACTACCATTAAACATGACCCGCCTAAGCTTGAAGGGATAAAGAGGACCTTTGGGTCGCACTTTATTTCTATATCGGCCAAATAGATTACCGGTTTGAGGTCATCCTCTAAAGGGGAAGCATACCCTCTAGACATACCTCTCTAGAAGCTTGATTAGGCTAAGCTTTCTCTTCACCCAAGATCCGCGAAGGTGAGGGGAGAGGATATGGCTATAAATTAATCATAGCATCACTTATGTTAAAGGGGTTTTAATCTAATAACATATAGCTCGAAATAAGTGTTGAGAAACACTTCTTCAAACACACCAAGAAATGTTCATTCCAAAATTGAACCTAATTAAAGCAAACTATGTGTTTTCTACCTAAACAAAAGACACAACAATGTGATTAAACATACAGGTTCAATTTGTTTCCCACAAAACAAAGAGGAAAGCTTGGAAATGTGTATTCATTTACTTTATGTCATTCAAGATTGATGAGGTTTATTCCTTTAACATTCAAGATTGAGTGAGTTTCATTTTAAACAACATTCATTCCAAGACAAATGATTAATCATAGAAGTTCATTTAGATAATCTGTTAAATTAATTTAAGGAACCTGCATGAAATTTGTCAGTAGTTTGGAATTTTAGATAGTAAACGTTGTAAAACCATAAAAATTAGAAAATGCACAGATGATGAACAGTCGCAGACGGTGATCTGCGCAGACGATGATTTGTGGAAACAGTGAAATATCTGCACAAACGGCAAAATGCTAACAGTCAGATTCTGTTAAAAAAGAATAAATTTACTCAAACTTAAAAATAATACTTTTATCCAACTAGAGAGCATTTTACTCTTAAAAACTTTGTTACTGTCAAAAATCTGAGAGTTAAAAATGCTAAAAATTGACAAAAAGTAGTTTAAACCATATTTTTTTTGTAAGTCTTTTTTAAACAGGTAGAGACAGTGAAGTATAGGCACAGATGACTGAGTTTCACAGATGACCGAGAAGTGGAGACGATAATCTGTGGAAACGATGACTCCAGAGCGCAGACGGGTCTGTGTGAAATTTTTTTGAACTATAGAAAATCTGTAAAAAATATTAGAAAACAAGGGACGTGGGTCCCAGCGGGCGTGCCAAAATGTACATGCTTGAATCTAACCTGTTGGGAGCATGCTTAGACATGTAAACATTAGAGAAATACATCAAAAAAGTACATCTAACATGTCTAAATATACTCTAAAATAAAAGATACCATCATGACCTTCGATGAGATAAACAAGTGCACCCAAGCCTTATTGATTTGCTCTTTGAGAGGTTTGTGGGTGTGCTCTCCCAACACAATATTAAAATCCCACTAATATTGATTGAAGATGCAAGCTAATAATGTGAAGAACTCAAGAGCAAGTATGAGGAACTTGTCTCAAGCCTTCATCAAACATGATAATGCAAGACTATGCTAAAATGATATGCAAGATTCAATGAAAATAAACTAAGTTCATTCCATTAATCCTAACATGTAATATCTAGATTGCAAATATGAACTAAGCATGAACTAAAAACTAAACATACTATGAAAATGCTAAATGCTCTAGAATCAAACTAACATGATAACAATGCATAAATGAGGGATGATTTGCTCTTGACAATGGCCTCTATTTATAGAGTTTTTAGAGGAGAGAGAAGGATTGTATGAGGTGGAGCTCATGTGGCATCCAAATAGGTGCCACATGAGGGACACATAAGCCATGCAAGAGGTCCACTTTGCTCACACATGTGTGAGCAACTTTGGATGTGATGGTTCAAAGTGTACTTAAAGTACACATGTAAATGATCTTGTAAGAGGTGTAAGAGGGTGTAAGAGTTTTGGGCCAATGAGACACTTTTAGAAAGTGTAAGAAGGTGTCATCATGGGTGTAAGAAATCTTGCTGGCACCAAATAAGGATTATTTGGAAAAGACAATTTTTGGAAATTTGCTCACACATGTGTGAGCAAATAATTAGGACTAATATGTGTAAGAATCAAGAAATTAGCCTAATTAACCTTAGTTAATTAGTGAGCAGGTTTATTTGGTGAGAGTGATGTGAGGTAGGATAGGATCTAGGTTCAAATTAGCTTAATCTAAATTTAATATTTAGATTAATTGTGGTTTAGTAGAATTAAGTCATGTGGAGGAATAAATAAACTATAAATTTATTTAAAAGGGAATTAATGAGAGATAATGTATTAAATATGATTTAATACATCAAAAGGGGTAGTATTTAAATTAAATTTAAATACTAAGAGAAGTTAATCATATTTAAATAAATAAATTTAATTAAATAGATAGAAGAATATAACAAATATAATTAATTAAAATTAACTATAATGTTATGGGAATATTAATTAAATTAATATAAGGATGATTTTAGACGTCCACAGTAATCATTAATGGATCTATAATCACAAATTGTAGATTGCACATACTCAAGTCATTGAATATTTTGACTACATTCTAACAAGTGTAGAAAATAGAAGAAACCCTTGTGAAAGGTTAATTTAACAATCCTTTGTAAATCTCTTAACCAAGTGCACACTAAACAATGTTGTTAAAGCTCTTAACAGAGTAAACCTTAACCAGTCTCTACATAATACTCCTAACAGGGTAGATCATCAGAAGTGATCAAAATTTTAAGCCTTAATCGACCCCTTCCATTCTGCAGATAGTGAAGCTTTATGGGTTTCATCTCCACCATAGTTTTTACCTTCTAACAAGGGTTTTCTACATTACCAAATCTTGTGGCATGTGTCTATACATTTCATGAATTTTCTATGAATATTTTACAGGCTAATTATGAATTGGTATTACATACACAAAGATAGAATAGCAAATGGTTGGTAATACAATGTATTGATTACTAAAGGATAAAGGTTTAATTGATAAAAGTTTTGAGGGTACTGATTCACCCATCCCCTCTCAGAACACCATTTGATTATTTCCAACATGAAGGTCATAGACATGGCTAGCATGAAGAACATTATGATCTCCTGCAGCGTGTCCGCCACAAATAACTTCAAATTCATATGAGAGTTGATATTTCCTATATAGGCTCACCTTACAAAAGGAAATATTTGAAACTTAAGATAAGTATTCAATGTTTTATTAATGCACATGAATTATTGATTAGTAATGCACATGAATTATTGAGTTTGAAATTTATGCTATAATATTGGATAGTAAAATCTTGCATGCTTGTATCTTTGGTATTTATGTATGAGATAGTTTAGTTTAAAAGCTATTTGTAATCTCTCTCTGACATACCTTCAGGACAGAAGCACAAGAAATTGTTTTTAGAGGGAGTTTGAATCTTTAGAGGTAACTTTGGACGAGGAGCTAAGAATATTGATATCTGACTCAGAGGGAGTTTGACAGTTCATCTTAAACAATCTTGGATGATCAATAGATTAATATCTTCTCAATGAGTTCTTCTCTATGAGAGAAGTTTGAGGTGAAATTCCTTGTTTTCACCCTCTGCATTGAGGAATGATGCATGTCATGTGTGTGACTCCATATTTTCAATGGACGTGCCCCCTGTGTACATCATGAGGAAGTGACGAATTCCAAATGATTATCACTTGTATTTGTAAGAGTTATTGAAAGGTGACGATCTTACAATAACTTGACCTTCTATTGTGACGACATCTTGTGATGGCTGAAACAAATCATAATAGATAGAACTTGTGGATAGAATCATCGATTAAGGCAATCCACATTAGAGCTCATGAGCTTGTGGATAGAATCTCCAATGGAGGCAATCCACATGAGAGCTTGTGGATAGAATCGCCAATTGAGGCAATCCACTCGGGAAATTGTGGATAGAATCACCAATTGAGGCAATCCACATTAAAGCTCATGGGTTTGTGGATAGAATCGATGATGAAGGCAATCCACATGAGATCTTGTTGATAGAATCGTTGATTGAGGAAATCCACCTAGGAACTTGTGGATAGAATCGCCGATTGAGGAAATCCATTCTAAAGCTTGTGATTTTGTGGATAGAATTGCCGATGGAGGCAATCCAAACAAGAGCTTTTGGATAGAATTTTAGATGAAGGAAATCCACTATAAAGCTCATGAGTTTCAGAAATAATCGATGATGGAGGCAATCCAAAGGAGAGCTTGTGGATAGAATCACTGATGGAGGTAATCCACTCTACAACTCATGAGTTTGTGGATAAAATTGTCGATGGAGGAAATTTACACAAGAGCTTGTGGATAGAATCACCGATGGAGGCAATCCACTTGAGAGCTTATGAATAGAATCGCCGATGGAGGCAATCCACCTAAGAGCTTGTGGATAGAATCATCGATGGAGGCAATCCACCTAAGAGCTTGTGGATAGAATCATCGATGGAGGCAATCCACATCTTGAGACTCTGTTTCTATTGATTACATCATGAAGATGATGCTTTTGTTACTTACATCATATGATTGATGTTATCAAGTGTCATATAAGCATTGACATTGGATTAATTTATCCTTCCTAGCTAAGAGAGAGTGTTAATGTTTTGTATAGCTATGGTGAGGGTCATAAGAGTTGACACATGAGACCACTACACATTATGTTTGATCATCCTCCCTAGCTAAGAGGGAGTGTTAATGGTTGTAGCTTCAATCGTATGATCATTAGAATATATATAATACAAGTTGATTAATAATAATATAATATATATGTTATATTATTATTAATCATATGAAATTTAATATTCAATATTAAATTATTAAATTATTCTTAATTAATAATTGATTAATGAAACTTCATAAGATGGATTAGATTATAATTAAGGGTAAGAGGCAAGCTGTTTCTTATAAATAATAATGAATAGACATGTCCCATGAAGGGACATGTCTCTCCTAGCTTCATTCCCAATATAAATGAAAGAGAGATTATTGCATCTGGAAAACACACACAACATAGAGTGATATTACATTTGGAGCTATCGTAAAAACTTGACACATATTTATAGGGATAAGTGGTTACAATTTTCCTATGAGCAAATTTACTCTATTTTATATTATTAATTTTCCTTTTAATTCACTTGTAATAAGAAATTATTATTTGTGTTAACTCCATGCAATAGATTAAGGAATATATATCTCATTATTTCTATATTCATAATTTCTCATAGGTAGAAAAGTCCATTCAAGCATTCAAGGAGCATAATGAAACTTATTAAACACTAGATTAAGGTGGAAAATTCTATATAAATTATTCTTATGTAGTTCTATCTAATATATACATCACCAAATGTTATGGATTTTTGCATTCTATTTAATTTCACTCATCTAATAAATTGAAGGAGGATTAGCTATCATGGTGCTTCTAATGTCTCACAAATTATTCAACCATTCTTGTCTTGTATCCAATCGTTAATAGTTCTTTATAGGAGGTAAAGGAGCGGGAGTGAGGTGGGGGATAAGTTTATTTTTTCATGTGGTCTGCTACTAGTTAAATATTTCAACCAAACAACAAGTAAAGCATAGATAAAGAACATGCATTTTTATTATTTTCACAACCATAATAAGGTCCTTGTATTAAGTAAAATAAAACATAACAGAAAATATAAAGGTTGAAAATTCTTCTTATAATAAGAAATCTCATAATGTGTGGTAATGATAACAACCCTATGTTTTGAAAGATAAAAAAAATTCCTTATGTACAGAATGACTACCCTATTTGAAATGGAATCTCCCTTGATGAATAAGCACACCAAGTAATTAAAATTTTTTTTTGACAGTAACAAATTTCTAACTTCTTAAAACAAATAGATTGATAAGTTCTACATGTGTTTGATGTAATTTTGGCCCTTGAAAATGTTTATGTTGGTAATCATGTGAATCATTACATACTCTCTCATGTAAAATTTATTTGTAATAATATTTATGTTATGTAACACATGCACATCATCATTGATGCCATCTAGAGTCTAAGGAGCATCCTTTGCCAATGTTTTTTTATTGTTTAAGGAGATCAATGATCCATAATTACTGCTTAGCATGGTTGGGAGTTCTCATGTATCTTCAGTGCCCAATCGGTACCATATCTCTAACCCTAAACCTAACCCTAACAATAACTCTAACCCTAACCCAAGCCCATAACCGTACATCCTAATTATAAAAATTACTATAACCCTAACTATAACCCTAACCATTAAGATAATACTAATTCTACCCCTCACCCTACACCCTATTCCTATATCGTACATCCTAATCGTAAAAATCACGCTAACCCTAATTGTAACCCTAACCCTAACCCTAGCCCTAACTCTAAAGCTAAACCTAACCCTAACCCTAACCTTAACTCTAACTCTAATAATAACCTTAACCCTTACCCAAATCCTAACCCTAACTATAAAAATTATCCTAAGCCTACCCAAAACCTAACCCTAACTCTAATTAAAACCTTAACCGTAACTGTAACTCTAACCTGAAAGATGATACTAATCCTACCCCTCACTGTACACCCTATTCCTAAATCGTACATCCTAACCATAAAAATCACCCTAACCCTAACCCTAACCTAACCCTAACCCAAACCCATAACTGTACATCAACTATAAAAATCACTATAACCCTAACTATAACCCTAACCCTAACCCTAACACTAACCCTAACCCTAACCCTACCTCTAACCATTAATATGATACTAATCCTACCCTACACCCTATTCCTAAACTGTACATCCTAACTGTAAAAATACCCTAACCCTAAGTCTGAGTTTAACCCTAACCCTAACCATAACCCTATCTCTTACCCTAACTCTAACCCTAACCAAAACCCATAACCAAATATCCTAATAGTAAAAATTACCCTAGCCCTAACCCTAACCCTATCCCTAACTCTAACTCTAACCCTAATCCTAAACACAAAAATCATTCTAACCCTAATCCTAAACATAAAAATCATTCTAACCTTAATCCATGGTCGTGGTATGCGTCGTGGTGATCGCTTGTAAGTACAAATTTCTCGATCAGATAGCCTTAGTTTCGTTGTCCTGATCACTGTAAATAAAATTAGTGAATTTTCAGCCTTTGTGAAGTCGGTGAGGATTGTTTTCTTTGCAATGTGCTGATCTCTTCTAGACTGTGTGGGATGGTTGGTCCGATTACAGTCTATAAATTTGATATATCTCGACAAGAAGAAGAATTTATAAATTGGATATATCTCGACAAGAAGAAGGATGTAACTACAAGGTGGACTAATGTTTGGGATGCTTCCTACGTAAATATAATATTAGAAACTCCAGTTCTATTTGATATTTTAATCATTACAGTTGGTCCCTCATATCTCGATTACGGTTGGTCTGATTATCTCATCCGATTACAGTCTATAAATAGGATTGGATTATCATTTCTTCACAACAGAGCTGAAAAGAAAATGGCAAATGCGATGAAATTGTTTGGCGTGCTGCTGATAATAACAATGGCATTGTTAGTGAGCATGGTAGGTATATTCACAGTAGCTTAGCCTCATCATTCACCATTTTTATTCTGATTGTATGAGGATTTTGATATATTGGCAGGTATGGTAGAAGCTTAGGATTGCACTCATTACTGTGCTGACGTGACTGATTGTGACGATGGTCTTGCATTCTGCAATATCAGATATTGTGGTGACAGATATAGATATTGCTGGGATTTTTATTGCATCTCAGATGAAGATTGTGGCGAAATAATGATATGCTGCAACGTCAGAATCTGTGGTGAGGGGCTAGGAATTTGCTGTTAATCTCTTTATTTGTTACAGCGGGACTTTGCTCTTAACAAAAACTTTAAATTTTGAAAATAAATAATTATTATACTTTGGATATATACAAAACATTGTTATTATAGTTTAATTATGTTTTATTTCATTAGATTGTGACAAATATGAGGGTGTGGCTGCCATGATGCTATAGAACTGGAATATAATACAATAAAGATATGTGTTGTTAAACTATAGGATGTGTGTACAATATAGTCATTTATATTAGATTGTCCATTATTTTATAAATTGTTCAAGTTAGAAGGAAATCAAGTTTTGATAATTCTGAATGTATGGCATCTTATATCTATATCTTTTATTGGGAACTTGTATGGTTATCTAAGTAAACTTTAGGCTCTACTTAATTATTAAATTATCATAGTTAGAAGGGAGATGGCCACTTTATTGCATGTCTAGTATAATATTTTCTTAGAAAGAGAATAGATAAAAGGGAGATGATTATGTTTTAATGTGTAGTATCTCATTTTCTAAATTGATTATACATAACATGGAGATGGTCACTTTATTGCATGTAGTATCTTGCTTTCATAGTATGGGCATAGATCAAAAAAAGATGATTATCTTTTACTGTGTAGTATCTTATTTCTTAGAATATTTAAATACATAAAAGTGAGATGGTTATTGTTTATTTGTAGTATATTATATTTTTATAGTAATCATCGATAAAAGGGGTGTGGTTAAATTTTATTGTGTGCTATATTCATTTCTTAGAATGATGAGAGAGAGAGAGAGAGAGAGAGAGAGAGAGAGAGAGAGAGAGAGAGAGAGAGAGAGAGAGAGAGAGAGAGA
>MU225605.1:135723-149211 GCA_018584345.1 Thuja plicata | reverse complement strand
CTAGAAGGGAGGTAGTTACTTTATTGCATGTAGTATATTATTTTCTAAGAATGAAAATAGATAAAAGGGAGATGATTATATTTTAATGTGTAGTATCTTGTTTTCTTAAATTGATTATACATAACAAGAAGATGGTCTCTTTATTGCATGTAGTATATTATTTTCATAAAATGATCATAGATCAAAGAGAGATGATTATTTTTTACTATGTAGTATCTTAGTTTCTTAGAATATTTAAATATATAAAAGGGAGATGATTATCTTTTATTTGTAGTATCTTGTTTTCTTATAGTCATCATTGATAAAAGGGGGGTGGTTATCTTTTAGTGTGTGCTATATTTTTTTCTTAGAATGATGATAGATAAAAGAGAGACAATCACTTCACTTTAGGCTCTATAGACTCAACCAAAGTTATGCTAATAAAATTAATGAGACCTATATCCAAGTAGATGATGAAATTTAGATTCTCGTAAAACTAAAGAAGTGACAATGACATGTGAATTAGAGAAATTAACTAGTAGTGACTAAATTAATTGTAGCTCTTAAATTTATGTGTTCTTGTCCATTATTGGTTTATATGGTTATCTACAAGTATGTTTTGGCACACCATCCTAACTCAGTATTTATAAACATGTGTGCAATGACTCTATCTATCATCTCTATAAGTATATTAAGGTCCTTGTTTTGGGAATCATTCTCTTAAAGAATTAAAACACAATATATATGTCAAAATTATTTTCTAATTGTTCCTATCTTCATTTGTGTTACTAGATATTTATTATGAATGAAAGATAAAATATAAAATTATTTTTTGAGTTTTTATTGGAAAATACTATAACCATTAATGTATCGATGAATTGATGAAAGAATTTATTATGTATTAACCACCATTTATGATGCTTGATCTAGTGGACTAATCACTTAGTATCAACATATAAAGTTCCAAGTTATGGGAGTGAGAGTATTCTTTACTCCTCATTTTCATTCAAAAAACATGCAACAAGGGCGATGGTGTAGGTTTTTCTTATTTTTTATTTTAATTTTTCCTAAGATTTAAAAATAAAAGAGCCACGTGGAACCCAAAATAGAAAGAATGCTATTGTAAAGGAAAGATGACAATGTCTAAGAGAATTTCAAACAAGGAGAATACTTAGTCACATGTATGAACAATTTCATTTGTATTTGGTTATTATATGTGATATGAAATATTTTATATACTCAACACTAAAAGATCAATCATTCCCTTGTAATATTTGATAAATATATTAATATAATATTGTATGTGTTTGTGCATAGACATATGCCAAATTTGAGGAGGAAATATTTGAATACATTTCTTTGCATTCTAGTGATTATGACCATATGTCAAGATATATTTAAATAGGTATATATATTGATATCATACGCTTATATAGTGCATACATTTACATACTTGTAAATACTTTTAAACATGTTGATATAGTGTAACTTCAAAAGTATTCAATATAAATCTGAGTTTGAAAGTGGTTCTAATCTTTTAAATTGAAATTTCTAGGTAAAGTTGTTTCATGACATATTTTGCAGTCATCGTAGAAGTTGCAAATATAGACAGTGTTATTTATTATTTATTGTGCTCCACAAAAGAGATGAAGAAGTCACCAAAAGAAAAAACAAGTAATGAAATATTGTTCCTCTTATGTTCAATGATATAATCATGACCTATCATGTTGATTTATTTAAATTTGAATATATATCTTGAAAATTTTTAAACTAAATCTTAGGTTCAAATTGATTCTATGTTTGCTATTTTTTTTCAAAATTTTCTATATAGGCTACTTCAAGAAATTTGTTACATAGGTCTTCTACATGATTCGTGAAAATGTTGTATGTATGTATGTCTTACCTTGGAATTTTATTTCCCATGTAGGTTCATTTCTAGTCCAATGTACATATTTTAAATAAATTAAAATTGTTCAATATAGGATTCATTTTATTCTCTATTAACCTCACAACAAGATATATGAGCCTAGTCATCTAGTAATTTCTACTACCTTAGTAATTAACAAGTGTTCTAGATTAATGTGATTTATATTTTTCTACAAGTTTGACATATACTATCTACAATTGAACTTATATATGTACATATACATTTCCAAAGAGAAGGTTAATTTGAATTTTTTTTCTTCTGATGATCTATTAACCATACAATTGAAATATTAAGGATGAACCCTGCAATGAGTATTTTTGAAGAAGTCGTGTGTTTTACCAAATCTAAAGCATTACCAAGGTAAGTTATAATGGATTATTTTTTATATCATCTCTAAGGTAGATCATTGGGAGGAAAGATGTCGTTGAATATCCAACAATTGATTGGGTTGGAAGATATTTTTAGAAATAAATGTGTTTCTCGAGAAGTCTTGACACTACGAAAGTCTACTTACCTAAATCACATTGACCTTTTGGTTAGACTTAGAAAACTAGGTTAAGATGATCAATCAATGAGTAAAATGTGGTTGTGTGTCGTATTTCCAAGACAAACAAGCCTACAAGGAATGCCAAGTGATTGACTGGTAATATTCTACAATGCTTAAAGTTATTAATTCTTACTTATTATCATCATGGAGTGCATTGTGTTGGTCATTATCTAAAACCTAGGAATGTATAGAGCATACTTATAGGAATAAGTGGTTACAATATTCCTATGAGAAAATTTACTCTATTTTATATTAAATATATTAATTTTTCTTTTAATTCACTTGTAAAAAGAAATTATTGTTTTTGTTAACTTCATGCAATGGATTAAGGGATATATCTCAGTGTTTCCATATTCATAAATTCTCATAGGTAGAAAACTCCATTCAAGCATTCAAGTATCATAATGAATTTCATCAAACACTATTTTAAGATGGAAAATTCTGTATAAATTATTCTTATATAGTGCTCTCTATTCTATACATCACAAAATCTTATGGAATTTCACACGCTGTTCAATTGTATTCATCTAATGAATTGAAGGAGGATTAGTAATCATGGTGCTTCTAATGTCTCACAAATTATTTAACCATTCATGTCTTGTATCGAATAATTAATAGTACTTTATAGGAGGTGAAGGAGGGGGAGTGAGGTGGGGGATAAGTTTCTTTTTTCATGTGGTCTTCTACTAGTTAAAGATTTCAACCAAACAACAAGTAAAGCATAGATAAATAACATGCATTTTTATTATTTTCACAACCATAATAA
This sequence comes from Thuja plicata, assembly GCA_018584345.1. Taxonomy (NCBI): domain Eukaryota; kingdom Viridiplantae; phylum Streptophyta; class Pinopsida; order Cupressales; family Cupressaceae; genus Thuja; species Thuja plicata. Next base: position 145,992 of record MU225605.1, on the reverse strand, counting down.
GGTTTTTGTATTAAGTAAAATAAAGTATAGTAGAAAATATAAAGGTTTAAAATTCCTCTTATAATAAGAAATCTCATATTGTGTGGTAATGATAACAATAATATGTTTTGAAAGATAAAAAAAACTTCCTTGTGTAAGGAAGGACTACCCTATTTGAAATAACTTGTCCCTTTATGAAGAGAAACACCATAACTAAAAAGTTTTGTTGACAATAAAAAAATTCAAACTTCTTAAAACAAATATATTGATAGCTCCTATGTGTTTGATGTAATTCTAGGCCTTGAAGGGGTTTATGTTGGTAATCAAGTGAATCATTACATACTTGAGCTTATGTAAAATTTGTTTGGAAAAATCTTTAAGTTATCTAGCACATGCACATCATCATTGATGTCATCTAGAGTCTAAGGAGCATCCTTTGCCAATGTGTTTTTTTAATTTTTTTTAAGGAGATTAATGATCCATAATTACTGCTTAGCATGGTTGGGAGTTCTGATGTATCTTCCTTGTCCAGTCGATACCGTAACTCTAACCCTAAACCTAACCGTAACCCTAACTCTAAACTTAACCCTTAATCTTACTCTAATTATAACCGTAATTGTAACTGTAAAAATCACCCTAACCCTAATCCTAACTCTAACCATTAAGATGCTTCTAATCCTACCCCTCACCCTACACCCTATTCCTAAACTGTACATCCCAACCATAAAAATCACCCTAACCCTAACTCTAACTCTAACCCTAACCGAAACTCATAACCATACATCCTAACTATTAAAATCACCATAACCTTAATTATAACTCTAACCCTAACCCTAATTAAAACCCTAACCTTGACCCTTACGCTACCTCTAACCATTAATATGATACTAATCCTATCCCTCATTCAAGCCTATTCCTAAACTATACATCCTAACTATTAAAATCACTCTAACCTTAACCCTAACCCTAACTCTAACTCTAACCCTAACCCTAATGCTAACCCTAACTATAACCCTATCTCTGACCCCAACTCTAAGCCTAGCCCAATACCATAGCAGTACATCCTAATAGTAAAAATCACCCTAACCCTAACTCTTACCCTAAACATAACGCTGACTGTAAACCTCTCTCTAATCCTAACCCAAACCCATAAAAGTATATCCTAATCATATAAAATTAACCTAACCATAACTCTTACCCTAATCCTCACCATTAAAATCACTCTAACCCTAAACCTAACTCCATCTCTAACCCTAATCCATAATCGTACATTCCAACCACAAAAATCATGCCCTAACCCAAACTCTAACTCTAACCCTCACCTAACTCTGACCCTAATCCTAACTCTAACCATAAGCATTAATCATAAAATGTCTTCCATGTTGCGCTGTGACTCCTACTTTCTTATATATATCTATATATAATATGACAAGAGTAATCCTTCTCGAGGCACCTATTTTAATCAACCCTAATCCACACGTAAAATAGACACACTCGAGAAGGATTACTCTCAAAGTATTATATATTTAGGTATATATAAGCTAGTACATGAATTAAAATAAAAAATATAATTATAGACTATACATGATTACAAATAAAATTATTTTGTATATAATTTTATTTTTTTGATAGGTAACGGTATTATATTGATGTTTGAAAAGAGATTACATGAAATAGGAATAGAGTATAGAGAGGCTAGTGTCTCTCAGTTACAAGCTTATTATAGGCCATATTAGCACAGAAAGAGGCATAAACACCCATCCCAAAAGCCAGCCCCACATACCGGGTAACTGGAGTACAAACACAAAAAACCCCCAAACCAGTCTGGATCTGCCTATCGGCCCACTATTTCTTGAACCAAGCTACAGCCTCCTCTTTGGAGAAGTTGGGAATTGCCCTGGCATCCATTACTATAGGTCATGGTCATGGCCTACTTGTCTCACTTGGAGCTCCCTGTTGAAGCAGCGAGACATCAACATCAGCATCAATACAGACTTTAACGCCCATCACCGCACATCCTTCCCATTGAATTTGGTAGCGCAGGGGTTCTCCCAGTGGATGCACACTCTTCCTCGCCGTTGTCTTCATAATTCCCTTCTGCTCCTTTTCTGCCTTCGCAGTAAAATCCTTCAAGATACATACCAAACGGCGCCAAGCCCTGGCAGCTTTCGGCAAGTGCATAGCGCCTGGGTTCGTTGAGGACCAAATCACCAACGGTTGCAGTGAATTATCCCCACCCCCAATGAGTCGCCATGGATTCGGCCCCATTTCCAAACCTACCCCAAGGGTAGTCAGTTCCACAATATCTTCCAGCCCGCCAAGCCATTGTTTGTCGATGCACTTTTCCACCGCCCAACGAACTTCTTCCTTCGACTCTCCCACCATGAGAGCCAGGGAAACAAACAATGAGGCAACATCCAAGTTAGTACGCCTACACCAGTGGGAGTCCATGTATTTCGGCCCCAGAAATTTCATTACCTCTTCCAAAAAGGCTTCATTCTCTAGCAAGAAGATAATCTTCAGGCGCCGACCCGAGATAACACCTGCATAAGCCTGGGTTTGCTTGCAAGACTCCATGGAAAAATTAGCTTCCATGGTGACCTTCACACTAGTTGCAAAATGAACACAGCTAGATAATGAGTGCTTTAAATGCAGTGAGGTTTTGGCCCATGAATAACTACTACACACCACCCCGCCTCTTCCTTCGTGCGGTATAATTGAAACAATTGGTGTTTTGTCCTTCTATTTGCGCATATGAATAGGCCTAATAATTATGTGGTACTCATAAATAAGCATCGAGCGACCACAAGAGGAAGGACTCAGCATAATGCTAAGTTGATTAGACCATAGTCTTCATAAAAATCATATTTTCTTCCAGGGGGGTTATTGGCGCCCAAGTTGGCCAACATATCAGCCATCGAATTAGCCTCCCGATAGATGTGGGAGATCCTGAAGTCTTCGAATTTGGGTAGTAGGCATCTGATTTGATTGATATGTTTATCCAGATGCCATGAGGCCATCTTGCCTTGTTTGATGCCATTAATGATGATTTTTGAGTCACCTTCCAGATGTACCTTCTTAACACCCAACTCGATGCCCAGGAGCAAGGCTTCTTTTGCAGCCTCACATTCTGCAACATTATTGGTTCCATCTCTTAATATTTTCGCTATAAGGCCGACGATGTTTCCATCCTTATCCCTCGCAACACTGCCACACCCAGAGATACCAAGATTGCCTCTTGCAGCCCCGTCAAAATTAATTTTAGTCCAGCCTTCCTCTGGCGGCTACCACGTACTTTGGACCTTACGCACAGCAGGATGAACCCCAACACTCCCATTAATGGGCCATTTTATATATAATTATTTTTATTATATATTTCTGAATATAAGCATTATGATATTATATATATTTTAATTTAAATTATAATTAATATTTTTAATTATAAATTATTTTATGTAACAATATAGCTACTTCGTAAAATCAGCTATAATAATAAATATATTTATTTAAATGTATAACTTAATTCGTGTTATATAAAACATACATTAGTTATACATTGCATTAAACTTATATTTATTAATTTCTTGAAATAAAATATAACATATCAAAATATAATTTCAATCCACACAACCATTTAACGTGGAATTTTAAAATAAGTAGCGATGAAAACCAGTTCAAGACAAAGTCAAAGTACATAGGTAGTAGTGTTGAAGGGCATCTTTTGTGATAAATCTCTATTGCACTTGCGAGATACTTAGAGAAACAAGTACTAAAGATAAATTAAATTATATAATGGTTTTTATTTAACGGAGAACAATCAGGATTTTATTCTTGGCCCGATAAAAAATTAATGCTTAGTAGGCTACCAAGCCTTCCTCAACTAGCGGTCATAGTACGGTCCGGTTGGGCCGTTGCCACTTACTTTTAACATTATAACCTTTTACCCCAGATCATGTTTTTTCTATTTCTTTGCCCATCTTTCACCTAATGAACAACATCGTTATTCATCATCATGGAATTAAAATGGGATCATTGTGGAGTGTTAGTATGAATTATGGTATGCCCTAATTTGTCAGGAATAAAATAAACAATCTAGATTTTTTCAATCATCTTGCACACTTTATTAGAGATTGTTGAGCATTGATTTTAGAAAGAGAACACCTTCGGCGTAATAATAGAAAACTTCTAAATTTATAATTTATCATAAATATTTTAAAATCACATATATTTAAATAATGAATAATTAACTAAGCTAAGAGGTTGACATAAATTAATTAAATAATGAATAATTATTTAAGTTACAATACATAGAAGAGAGCTAAATTTAATTTATAGGATGCGAGCTCACATAGTATTTGTTGGCAGGATCACCGTCAGGTTTGGTGAGAATGTGATCCCACATAAAATGCATGGATCTTGGGATGGGCAGGGGGTGGTAGGGAAATTTTGCGGGGTCACAAAATAGGGTTGGGGTGATCAAGTACTTGCAGGATTGCGATCCTACAACTTATTGCGGGAACACAGTCCTAGAGCAAATGAGGGAAGGGAGGGTAAAAGAAAGCGATCTCGCAGGGTATCATGGGGGTACGATAGTGAGCCTTATGGGAATGGGTTCCCATGTAGCTAGACTAATAAGGTGGGTTAAGCGATCATGCTATTATAGGAATCCAAGGAAGGAAATTGCTTACAAGAATGCAGGGACTAGGTAGAAAGAGAATGAAAGGGAGGGGACAAGGAGAGGGAAAGGAAGGGGTGGGTTTCCTTAAGTTAGTGTAGGTATTTTAAATAAGAAGACTAACCTGATTGAATTTAACTCATTGCAATGGTTCGTGGATCATTTGATATCACATGAGAGAGAGGCCTCTATTTTATAGGTGGTAGAGCAGTTCACACCGGTAGAAAAGAATTGGGTGAAAACAATCGGGTTGGGGTACATTGCATAGATGTCCCATAGGCACACTTATATGGTGATGGTAACAATGCTTTGTGAGCGATGGCAGTCAGAGATGACCACTTTCCATCTTCAGATAGGGGAGATGATGATCACACTAGAGGATGTGTACAAGATTTTTTGGTTACCAATCCAAGGTACAAAGGTGATTACTGGGGACACCACCTAGTAGTAGGCATTGACAGCACTGGTAGGGCCACATTCCACACTCCTTTTGTGACATGGAAACTATCCCTATCATCATATGGATACATATCTAGTGATAAAAGTGTACTTCTATATATGTGGATAAGTTTCAGGGTACATTTCCCCTGACATGAGAGGGTCCAGTGTGAATATAGCATTGATTCCTATGATCATGAGCATTATCAATGTAGGTGTACCCACAATATGGCATGCCTTGATCTTGGCTAAGACCTATAGGGACATATACCAAATAGTATATCATGGTGCATCTGGACATGGAAAAAGTATAGGGTTTACCACCTTACTCTAGGTATGGGGTTGGGAGCACATTGAAGTTCTCAAGTTGGTAGGCAGGACGGGGAGACAAGCACATTAGCCTGTGGTGTAAAGCTAGGGGAAGCCATTGGCATACCATGATATGGATGATAAGGATTAATGGAGAGAGGCCATATATGACATCAAAGATGGCATCACATGAAGACCCTACATGAGAGTGGGACCCTGGGTGGAGGACCAGGTGCAACTACCATTTTTGATGAAACCCACATTCCTGACTGGGAGATGGAACTATATCATTGAGCAGTATCATCTAGATAGAGTGGCCTATCAGATTGGGTTTATAGAGGGAGTTCCAGACGTAGAGAGGTGGTATCAACAAACTACCAGGGAGAGGAGATCAGAGTTTAGATAACCCCTAGATAGGCAAGTTCTTATTGTAGCCTGGAGGGATATTCAACATCGAGGTGCCTGTTTACCAGGTTTTTACCAAGACAATATTTTTTTAGGACTTTTTATACTTTTTATGGATTTTTTCAGATGATGGGAGTGCAGCACATGTGTCATACATAGAACCATTTGAGGTGAATGATGTTGATGGGATCATTTAAAGGTTCTCCTTCTGGAGTTGATAGCTGATATTCTCCTGACGTGAAGCTTGTTGTGACAATATATGGGCCTAACTAAGTGACTTCAAATTTTCCCTTCTTTTCTCGATCTGTGCCTACCTTCTGATTCTCTTTGAGGACTAGGTCCCCCACCCAGAATTTTCGTGGCATATTTTATTGTAGTAATTTTTCTTAAGCTTATTTTGGTAGACCATGAGGTGATCGTAGGCTTGTTGTATCTTTTCATCCAAACAGTCTAGCTATGTGAGTCGTGCCACACGATAATCTTCATAAGTGATCATATTCTTGAGTGACATGCATAGTGATTGTAGTTTGACATCGATTAGTAAGATGATTTATTCATCCTATACAAGTGAATAGGGACTGGTGCATGTGGGAGTGCGATATTCCCAAAGGGCGGGATTGATTTGGAGATTCTAGTCATGACTAGTATCATTGACAACCTTTTGGAGAATTTTAAGGAGGATTTTATTGGTTTCCTCAGCTTGGCCATTACCTTGTGGAAAATATGGACTAGAGAAGTGGTGATGGATATGGAGCCGTTCACATAGATTGGTCACATATTGGTTCTCAAATGGTGTGTAATGATTTGTAAAGATGGTGGAAGGGATGCTGTAGCGGAAGATGATATGGTAGATGATGAATTTTGATATTTGGACAACTCTTGTAAGGGTGAGTGGGATCACTTTGACCCACTTTATTAAATATTATGTAGCTTTGATAATGTACTTGTGTCCTTCTTAGGATTGGGTGGTGATCTTAGTAATGAGATCAAAACCACAACAAGAGAATGGTCATGGGGGCACAATGGGATGTAGATCTTGCACCAGAGCATGGATCATATTAGCATGTTGTTGACAGGGTAGGCAGTTCTTTACAAATTCAAAGGCATCATGTTCCATCATAGGATAGTAGTATCCTTCTCTTAGAAGCTCTTTGGCTAAGACCATGTGCCACTCATGTAAGCACCATAGATCCCAACGCGTACCTCCTATAAAGCTTGGGTGGCCTCATTTGTGTCTAAACACCTAGACAGAACAATATGATAGCCTTGATGATATAGGGTATTTTCTACAAGAATTTAGTGGGAAGATTCATAAATGAGGTTTTGGCATTGGGTGTAACTTGTGAAATGGGGAATATGATACCATTATTTATATATGCATGGATGTTGCATGGTACCATGGGGACTAAGGACCAACCAAGATGCATACCATTTCAGAATTGATGTTTTCATAAGCAGGCGTGTGGAGTTGCTCGACCAAGAATTCATATTATGTTTTTTCTCAAGGTATCTCTGGGAGAGAGCCAATAATGCTCATTAAATCAATAGCCTTATTCTTTAGTCATGGTATTTGGGTGATTTGTAAGTTCAGGAAATGCTCTTTCATCTTGTCGGCCATCTCTTTGTAAGGTAACAACTTCTCTTCCTTTGTCTGAAACTCATCTAAGACTTGCTTGATGATGATTTATGAGTCTCTATAGACATGTATTTCTGTGATGTTCCATTGGATTTTAATACTGAGCCCAGTGATGAGTGCCTCATATGCAATGATGTTATTTGTGTAGGGGAATTCCAATTTGAATGATTTTGGGATGTAATCACCTTGAGGAGTGACAAAGAGATTCCTACCCCTAAACCATGAGATGTGTAGGACCCAATAAAATGAAGCTTCTAGGTTGGGTTTTCTTTGACCATGCATACATGTTCATCTAGAAACTCCATGACCAAAGGATAGGTATCCACTAATGGTGATTCTGCTAGCAGATCTATGATAACTTGCCCCTTGATTGCTTTTTTATCTACATATTGTATGTCAAATTCACTTAGGATCATTACCAATTTTTCCATACAACCCGTGAGAGTGGATTTTTATAGAAAGCATATGAGAGGATCCACCTTGGAGATGAGATTTATCATATGACTGAGCATATAGTGGAAATTTTTTTGAGTGGTGAAAATCACTGCCAGATATTCTTTTTCCATATGTGAATAGTTGAGCTCATAACCTACCAGTGTATGATTGATGTAATATATGGTTCTTTCTTTTCCATTGTCATCCTGCAGAGCTAGAAGTGCCCCCAGTGCCATGGTAGTTGCAGAAATGTACAAGATAAGAGTTCTTCCTTGTGGTGGTGGTACCGAAATAGGTGGGCTTGCTCGATATTCTTTGATTTTCTCAAAGCTTCTCTAACAAAGTGGATCCCATATAAAGTTGGTGTCTTTTCACAGCAGGTGAGTAAATGGCTGACACTTATCAGTGAGTTGAGAGATGAAGCATTGTACAAAATTCAAATTTCCTTGTATACTATGTAATTTCTGAAGTGTTCTTAGTAGAGGCATTTCCATGATAGCCTTGACCTTCTTTGCATCTATTTCTATGCCTCTTCTTGATACAATTAATCCTAAGAGTTCTCCTGATGTGACCCCAAAAACACTCTTCTTCGAGTTGAGAATTAAGTCATATTGATTGAGCCTATCAAATACACATTCGATTACTGTGTGCATAAATGTTGACACACTTCTATAAATCATTCCATCCAAGGTTGCTCAAGAATGAGGCCTCAAATATCGATCCATAGCTCTCTAGTCATGGAGTGTAAAGATATAAAATATAGGCCCTCAGATTGACCTAGTTGTGCCTGTGCAAGTACACCATGAAATGAGAGATTTGAATGCATGAAAATAAAATCTACTCTAAATGATTGCAACGCATATAAATAAATTAATCTAAATGATAACAATGCATGGCTAAATCTATGAAAGGAAATACAATTGCAAATCTAATCTATGAAAATAAACATGATTCTAATCTATATGAGTAGCCATGAATGCAAGAAAGAAGAAAACAAGAAGACAGAAGTTACAATATCCAAGCTCAAATGCTCAAATCCTCCTCCAAAATTGCTCTCCAAACCTATAGCATAACAATACTTAAAAATTCTATATATCCAAATGAGAAGGAGAGGTCTCCTTTTAAAGAAAAGTGAACGATTGAGATTAAGAGGCAAAAATCAAAGGCTATGATTAAGAGGCAAAAACCCACCACTTAAAAGATGTGAAGAAAAAATGGATTTTTATTTACTTTTTCATTTAATTTATTTCCTTTTTCGACAAATAAAGTGCTTTAAGTGGGGATTTTTATTTATTTAATTAAGAGGGATTTTCTTTCAATTAAATAAATTAGAAGAATTTTATTTAATTAAATGAGGGGAATTGAATTTAATTAAATAAAAGGAATTTTATTTACTTAAAAGGGAGAAATTTACTTTAATTAAATAAGATAAATTTTATTTAATTAAAAGGGAGATTAAATCTTTTAATTAAATAAGATAAATTTTATTTAATTAAAAAGAAAATTAAATCTTTTAATTAGATAAAAATGATTAAACATTAGGAAATATTGGAATAATTGAATAATTGAATTAATTACAATTTGATTAAGGAAATTGATTTGAATTGAAAATGTTGCCAAGCATTGATTCAAAAATTTGATAAATTGATAAAATGATAAATGGGGCCCAAAGTCTAGGCGACCATTTTAGGGTGCATACATTTTCTCCTCTTTGACAAATGTGTGGTCGAAACAGAAACACATGTAGTCAAAGAATGCAGTTGAAGTGTGAGGTCGACTTGGGATCACAAAACAACTTAGATGTGTGGTCGAAAAGGGAACACATCAGGACAAAAATAGCACAATTGAAAAAGACAAAGTCAACACCGAAATAAGTAATTGACATGTTAGAGATAAGAATGTCAAGAAAGACTAATATAATTGATAAATCTGAATCAAAGATTGAAGTTTGATAGGTACTGCCCCCTCATGATTGAAATCGAAATGATATAAAGGAGAAACAACAAATTGATAAATTTGATCAAATCGAACTAAAGATAAGGTTCTTGATGTAAGATGAAAGATATAAGGATCACAGAACCAAGGTAGATTATTAAGCATGAAAGATTATGCCCCAAGGTTGAATTAGAAGAAAAAAAGTGGGGTGAAAGTGAATGGAAGATAGAAGTTTGGAAGAGGTGGAAAGAAATGGAGAGAAGAAAAAGAATTTGCCTCAAGAAAGAGAATGCCCCAAAATTAATCAACTGTTTAAGATAGAAAATTTCAATTGAGATCGCGAAAGAAGATAAGGAAATGAAGATCAAACATGATCATAGTTGATTAAAAGTCCACAAGAAAGATGAAGGAAACCCTCTCAAACTCATAATGCAGCCTAAAAATGCAAACTAACATG